>PVJO010000692.1:0-217429 GCA_004026905.1 Hystrix cristata
ATGTGTGCTCATGAGTGTCTGATTTATTTTGCTTAGTAGTATATTCTCAAGGAACATCCATTTACATACAAATGACTCTAGTTTATCCTTCTTTATGGCAGTGTAGTACTCCATTGTGTAGAAAAGCCACATCTTCTTTAGCCATTCATTGGTTGTTGGGCATTTGGGTTGTTTCCAAGACCTAGCTATTACAAACTGCGCTGCTATACACATGGTTGTGCATATAACTCTGTGGTATGACGATTTTAACTATTCTGGAAAGATCCCCAGTAGGGGAATAGCCCTTGAACCTAGAGGAGGACTATGACCTTCAGTCTCTTTCTCTCTCCTCAGTGCCTTTGAGAGCCTCACTTACCTGCGAGCACCCTGGAGCCTCGTTCCTTCCCCGTGCCTGCTCCTTCCTCAACAGAACCCCCCTTTTGCACCAACCTCCCTGAGGGAATTAACAATCCGAGCCATCTTTAGAGAGGCAAAAGGTCATATAGCTTGGGGATACCAGGCCTTCCAAGAGCGGCAGCAGCGCTACCTAGGCTATGAGGCCCTCAGGCGGAGTCCCACACCAACGAGCTGCACTCACGCCAGGAGATAATTCGAAGCCACATAATGGGAAAGGGTCAGTCAAAACCTACCATCCAGGACTGTATGCTCAAAAAATTTTAAGAAAGGCTTTGGTGGGGATTATGGCATTAACATGACCCCTCGGAAACTCGGAATGCTTTGTGAACTGGAATGACCCACCTTTGGAGTGTACTAGCTAGCTGAGGGGACCCTTCACCTCCCCACAATTAGGGTGGTTTACCAGGTGGTGACCAGAACTCCTGGCCACCCAGACCAGTTCCTATAGCTAGACTCATGGTTACAGATTGCCCAGGTATTGCCCTCTTGGTTCCAGTTTTGTGTGAGTAGACAGGGACAGTGCAGGATTTTTGTGGCCCAACCTCCATGGAGTCAAAAGGAAGACAGCTGTTGAAACCTGTCTATCAAGAGCCTCCTCCACCTCTGCCCTACGTCCCCACTGCTCCACCAGCCTCCGCACCTGCAGCTCAGCCTGCTCCACCAGCCACTCTGTATCCACCTCTACCTTTACCGGACACCCCTCCGTTCTTTGTGTCTCCACTGCTCCAGCTCCAGAAAACAACAGCAGAAAACAGACTAACACAGAAGTGCAGAAAAATGTAAGTATGCTTTCTTTGTATCAGGTAAATTTAGATGAGAAATTACATTATTTTGAAGGAATTCTTGTCTTGGAATTAATAAAGAAGTGATCACAACATCTGGATCACCTAAGATAGATCTTTTTAAAGTTCTGTGAGGTTTTAATTTCATAGTTTCTAAAATAGAATCATTATAAAAATTACTTGAGATGACATATGTAATAGCATTAGATATATAGTAGGTTCTTAAGTGTTAGTGGAAAAGTAGAAAGTAAAAGAAAGATTAAATCTCGAACACTGCTAAAAAAAAGTTTCAAATTCATCAACTTACTCTTGGCCTTGTCAGTCACAAATTCCAGAAAGCTAATCTGGATAAATAATTTGTATCATATTTAGTGCAAAATCAAACTTTTTTTTTTTTTTTTTGTGGTGCCGGGGATCGAACTCAGGGCCTTGAGCTTGCTAGGCAAGCACTCTAACCACTGAGCTAAATCCCCAGCTCCAAACATTTGGTTTTCAATTCTAGGAAGTAAAGTACTTTAGTTGTGAAGATTTTATAATCATGACTTTGTAGGAAAACATTCAAATTGAATAGCCTGCAATTAACTGCTGGTTCGTCACTGAAATCAATGATTCTGAATAAGTTTATTGTCATTGCACAACCATTATTTTCACTGGCAATTAGTTTTAGGTGAAGACTCTGGGAACTAATACTTTTGCAAAGAGCAAAACAAATCACATTGTGGATTGGCTAAATATGTAACAAACTGAATTTATTGCTAGTTAAAGGTGTGTGCTTTATTAGTGCTCAGAGAAATGGCCCAAGACCATGCCACTGAACTAAATCTTAAATTACATACACAGATATATTTAAGCCCATAAATTAGCTACAAGTCCTGTATTACTCGTATTAATTGATCATCACAACTAATGACTATGGTATCAAAATTGAGCTCAAAGGACAGGAATAACCATATCTTATATTTTCATAGTTCCTTATACAGTCAGATGAACTTTTGAGGCATTATC
Source organism: Hystrix cristata (assembly GCA_004026905.1). NCBI lineage: Eukaryota > Metazoa > Chordata > Mammalia > Rodentia > Hystricidae > Hystrix > Hystrix cristata. The sequence continues at coordinate 2,184 of PVJO010000692.1, forward strand.
TGATTTTATTCTCACAATAACTCTGTGAAACATGATTTATTTCCTCCAGTATGCAGATAAGAAAACCGAAGTAAATAGAAGTGAAATTACTTTCTCCAGTAACTCAATGTTCTAGCAATAATTCTGCATTTGTCAGAGCTAGTCAAAATTTCCAGTGCTTAACACAGTGTCATCTACATTGTGGACATTTAAATTTTTATTGTAGGAAGATTCACTGAACTGGATGAATCTACAATTCAACATTGTATTGCCTAAGTTACTTAGAAAACTAATGTTATAGACTACAATTAAAATGCATCCTTTGACATATAATGAAAACCAAGGACTTCAAAGAGTTGGTATTGAGAAATTATTTTTGCATTTTTTTATTTTGGAGATTTTAAGCACTCCACAGCTTATTTTTAAAATTTCAAATTGGCAATGGAAGCAATTTATAAATGTAATTTTTTTGCAATACCAAGAAACTAAGCAACAAGAAAAAAAGTCCCCCTCTTATTCTCAATTAAGCATAGCATGCCCAATATGTTCAAAATTATTTTACAAGGCATTGGATACTGAAGTCAAATAACTGTTCTGAAGGATCAAGCCCAGGGTTTGCCTTAACTACAAATTCAGGTTTATTTTGCTAAACCATTTACATACACATCAACATGTTTTTATAGCTTTGTGCTTCTTCGGCAAAGAGGCTCATGTAATATTTGTAGTTTTTATTTTTGTGAATTTATATTTCAGCTCTCTGGTGGATTTCAAAAATAATTTTTTTAATTTTGACTGTGGTACTGTTCATCATATCTGAAGAACAGTAAAAATTATTTCTGTATACGTTACCCTTTCCCCATATTCTGAATTACTCTAGCATCATTCACCATATTTTCATCTAATCTGTCTTTCCAAATACTAGTATTAATTTAACAGCAACAACATGTCAATATAATTCTAACAAAAACATAGTTCGTACTCTAACAGATGGCCCACCACCATTCCATCTAGACAACACACCCTCCTCCAACAAGTGAAAATCACAAACAAAATTCTGCTATACCCATTTCAACTAGTTCACTGTGTCAGTTCTTCATCAAACACATTGTTTGTCCCTGAAGTTCAGATTAAAAACTTGAGAGAAAATTCTATTATCTGCATTCTGGCGTCACACTTCAAGCTGAGCTGAATTGTCACCTTCAAAGGCCTTTGGAAATTTTGACTTCCTCAGCGCCTTTCTCCACATGTGCATGCACACACACACACAAAAAAATTTGAAATTATATTTTAGAATTACATTGACATAAGGTAATATAGTGATACTATACATTTAAATATTTAACTGTGAAGGTTTCTTTTTTCTTCTAAATTTTAAAAAAAACTGAAATACTTCTGTGTACCTGAGTTTTTCGGGGCCCAATGCATTGTGATTACCATACTAGTTCATAAGTAAACTTTGATTTTAAGGCCAGGTAATCCTCAGGAAAATACTCTTTTTAAAAAATGGATGTGATCAAGATTTCCTAGAATATTCTCTTTATATTGATCCTCTTCTTCAGTCCAAGTGTCTGAGAGATATTTGAGATTTCTTCAGTATCCAAGAAATAATCATGCCCATGCAAAGGCAATGAAGATGAAAGATAACTTACATAATTCCCATAAAAAGTATCACATTTATTGATGTCCTACAATGTGCTAGGACTAGGGTAAGAGCCTCATAGGAATCGTTTTATTTAACCTCATAACTACTCCAAGAAGTGGGTATTATTATCATTACTTGCACAAATATAGAAACTGAGGTTCAGAAAAATAAAGCGATCTGCCAATGTCTCACAGAAAGTAGTGGTAAAAGGCAGATTTTAGAACAATGATTATCCAAGCCTTCATTATGATGCTTTTCCCAGTTGGTTTTAAACATATTATTTTGATAATTCTGATGTACTGCCATTACTTATACAATGTAATATAACGTTCTTTTAAACATATTTCATTGCTAACATCAAAGGAAAAAGGAAAATCTGCTTTGTCTTTCATACCGTGAAGAGGGATGAGGAGCTGTAGCTGTAGTGTGGTGTGAATCCACCCTCCTCACTGCACACATACACACATGCTCAACTGTGTGCCTTCCACACTTACACACATACACACACAATCTTGCCTATCAGCCCTCGAACATGTATTGTGTCAGATAGGTCATAGAATATTTTATCTTCCTTCTTTTTACTTTAGCTCTGAAAATGAATTTAGTTCAATTTCTAAATCCTCTATTAGTCATATATAAAGTAAATCTGAGAAAGCCATATAAGGAAAAAGGAAACGTTTAAACTTCTTTCATTATTTTGAAAAAGGGATTATGCCAGGGCCCAGGTCTGCCGATCTTTCCAACTCATTAGCTCCAGGCAACCTCTCTACAGCTAAAAATAATGTGTATTTTAAAAAGTTTGAAAAGAAATCACATCAATTTCCCAAAACAGAAGGAGAGGACAATACAAATAGGCAGATTGGTGAGCTGCTGGATGAAGCTTTGACACTGGTTAATGGCCTGAATTTTCACTAAGTCAATGAGACAATGCTAGGATCCTATTCAGCTGCATCAAAAAGAAACATAGGGGCTGGGGATTTAGCTCAGTGATTAGAGTGCTTGCCTTGTAAGCACAAGGCCCTGAGTTCGATCCCCGGCACCAAAAAAAAAAAAAAAAAAAAAAGAAAAGAAACATAGTGCGTACCCCAGCTTTGTGGATCATGCCCAAACTTCTGTTCTTGCCCACAAGTATTTTGTTGCTCTCATTCATATTTACTATTTCACTCAAGCAATGTAAAAGGACCATAAAGTTTTTAGCAATACCAATTAGCGTTAAAAGGAGCAGAAAATGAAGTGGTTGACTATTTATCATTTTCCTAAGATTCAATATATAAATCTTTAGACATCTTTAGAAAACCCAGTGCTAAATTCAGATCATTTTTAGTAAATGCCTTGAATGCGTACTGAAAGGAAGGCGATGCTTTAAAATATCTGAATTCACCTGTGAGTCCGTGTTTTACCTCAAGGAAGTGGTTCCTGCACAAACACTGCAAGTGCACTGATGCTATTTTCCTCAAGTGTGTTAATGTGTCCAGAAGGCAGCACGATGCCGATTGTGTGCATTTCCTCCTCCAGTGTGCGCCCTCTGGGGCAGGCTTCACTTTTCTAGGAAGGGGAAGTCTTAGGTTTTAGAAAAAGAGTGCAGACGTGTTATGTACATGGACTAACTTCCCATGATGTGGTAACCATTGTGCGCCACAAAAATGTACTAATAAAAAAATTACTGAAAAAAATACAGGATTCTATACAAGAAATGACTAAGTATTAGGAAGGTTTTAAGGAAATATTTTCACTCTGGCCATGTGTATCATTTCCTCCTGGCTTATTTTCGGACATGAGCCTTTTAAACTATAAGTTGGAATAAAACTCCAACATGGGATGGACTGGAAAAATGAGGGCTTGATGACACTACAGTGGTTTTCTGTAAAACCCTGTGCACAGAAGTATTTGGTGACACTTGCAGACCCGGTTTAGAAGAGACTGATTTATACTGTAGAGCAATCTCATTCAAAGGCTGAAACGATTGACTTTGTCTGCAAGAGAAAGTGGCATTAAGGGCCTTTTGTTCTTTAAAGCTTTTCCTTTGGAGCTGGACATAGCTTTCTGTTCTTTCTGCCTTTTGCCTTTAGTAATTAATAATTTGTATTCAATCACCTCCATCAATAATTTGTATTTGATCATCTTGGTCATTTTAGTTTCCTGTTCCATCAGTATATTGAAATCTGGGCAAAGACATAATATAAATACTATTAGATATTTAGCAGTTTGCAAAAGTAAATAAATGTAGTTATCCATAATTTAAATTTGGGTGGGTATCAGTGACTTCCTTTTTGAGCTGAGGCTAAAATAAATATGAATTCAAAGAGATTATAACATAATCTAATTTATAGTCAACAAACTAGACCAAAGTCAGACTGGTTTTATCATTATGTACTTACTTGTTTGTTAGTTAGCTTTCTGTTACTGTGACAAATACTCAAAATCAACTTTAAAGAGAGAAAAGTTTTATTATGGCTTCAAGGTTTTTATTTGTAGTCATGTGACCTAGTTACTTTGGGCTTGTGATGGCACAGTACCCCATGACACATGGTGGAAGAAATTACTCACCTCATGGTGGTCAGCAAGCAGAAAAAGAGAGGAAAGTGCCAGGGCCACAATATCCCCAGGAAGGGCCTGCTCCCAGTGACCTAACTTTCTTCTACTATGCCCCACTTCCTAAAGGTTCTGCTACTACTCAGGAGCTTTACAAGACATCACTGAATGGGCCACTGGGAGGTGGCGGGATTCAAGATCAAAGCTATAGCAATGAAAACACTATCTTTAATATTCACACAGTGTGGTTGTTTTGCAAAGTAAGAAGCTGTGTGAGATTACTCCGCTGAGAGGGTGGTGCACCTAAGATGCCAAATTTGCAGTATTTCAAAGAGAAATTCTTATTATATTAACTAGAAGAAATCAGAAATTTATCATTCAGAAAATTGTAGTCAGCTCATTAAGGGAATATTTAATCTGGAAGCTGTTATATCACATTGTTAGTGCCTTGGTTTCTGATGATGAGTTTGTTAACACTCAAAACAGTTTCTGATCTTGGCTATAAAATCTTGCTTTCCTGCAGTATGATTTGCATCTTTTCCTATACTGTCTGCATCAGACCCCTGAAGAGTAGACATTCGCACTGAGTTTATATCATACAAGAAACCATTCCCAAAGCTGAAGGACGATACCTGGAAAGTATGTTGTTTTTTGTTACCACTGCTATATTTTAGACTGGACAATTTGTAAACAGCAGAAATTTATTGCTCATGTTTCTGAGAAGTCATGCTCAAGATACCAGCACATTCAGCATCTGATGAGGGCCTGTTCCTCATAGATGTCCTCACATATTAGAAAAAGCCAATACACTCCCTCAGCCTTTTTCTGAAGAGCACAAAATCCATTCATGAAGGCTGTGCCCAGACAAATTCATCCCCACATATTAATAGTATTGCATTAGGGATTGGATGCCAACATATCAGTTTGGGGAGGGAGACGCAATCACTCAGACCATAGCAGCTTCCAGTCTTACTCTGAAGAATGAGAAAAAAAATATAAAACATCTCTTGAATGTGTTTCTCATAGGAGGTCCTAGTATAAGTGAAAGATATAAGTACTGGAATAGTGTGTATCTTTTATTGCCACCGATGTTAATCTTGCTAATTCAGCAAAGCAAAGCATATATCACTTTCTATGTTGAGATGACAGAGTGCACAAATAATGGAAGAATAATGCTTTCTCCCCAGTGGCTGTAATAATTAATGGCAAGAAGCAACATACTGATTCTAATGGGAACAGATTATGGTGTTTGAGACAAATACACTTTTTTTTTTTTTTGGGTGCTGGGGATCAACAAATCCACTTTGAAATAGACAAGGAAAGTATTTTAATAATTTAAAATATGCTCTTGCTTTCCCTGGTAAGTTTCTCTTCCTTGCATCTCTGGGTTTGCTCAAGGAGAACTCCATGACTACCAAGGCCTGCACTCCATCTCATCCAGCCAGGTAGATTCGAGTCCCACGTGCTGTATCATCCTCTGTCTGTATCCTTGAAGCCATTCCTAGCCCTTCTTGTGGAATTAGTTATTTCTTTTCTCAATTCCTGCTTAATGTATCTGATGTTTTAGAATGCAAATATTTCTGCTTTTTTAAATTTCTAGTTATTTCCTTAGTGTCAGTATCATCCCCAATAACTTAGTACCTTCAAATAGCCAGACAAAATATCTAAGTTGTTTTATATGGAGCATCTTCATGGGAGAAAAAAAATAAAATAAAATGCCTGTCAATATAAAATAAAATCTAGTGTATTGCTAACTTTTCTGATTTTTAAAGACTTACATATTATGAATACTTGTATAATGTGTCATATTATTTTTATGATAATAATATTTATTCATGTTCACTTGTCCCCAGTTAGTTTTCCTTGTACCTGGAATTCTATTAGCTCTATCACCACCACCAGCACCACCATTATTATCACCACCACCCTCTATTACCACCCCTTCTATTACCCTCTATTACCCCACCATCAGACTCCCTCTATCACCCCCTCTAATATCTCCCTCTATTACCATCACCACCATTACTATTACTGACATTTTATAATTATCACAACCCCAACTGCCCCCAAGGTCACCCCTACTATTTCTGCTGGGACACGGCCTTGGGCCAGCCTTCTCTAATGTTCCAGTTAAGTCGTTAAAAGCAGATCTTTCCTAACAGTGCTGCCTAATGCCAACTGCTGATCTACTGAGGAATCGCTTTCCTTCGCCTTCTATTGTCTCCCATTTTATACTATCATTTTATCATTTATACAATCACATCAATGATACATCATTTGTATACATTGTATCTCTACTGGAAAAATGTTGTGGATCCTGTTCTAACCATCCACTTGGCTCTACTCACTTTCCATTCTCAGATGTGTGACAGTTATTTCTGTGACTGACACTACTCAGGGAACAATAGCAAGGAAGTAACTAAGTTTCTTTTACTCAGAGCACTAACAGAGCTGCTCGGTGCAGCATGTAGGACCCATGGGAGATGGATACACATTTGATGAAAGAGTAAATACATAGCCATCTATACATGCCGCAGTCACTGCAAAGACACAGGATTTATTTGGGAATCCCTTCCACCTTTTCTGGAGGGTTTAAAAGAACAAAAATATAAGCCCCCTGCTCGTTATCAGATGGTAGATGATGTTCACAGAAGTCCAGGCTTTCTGAAAAAAAGTAAATAGGTAATCGGGGATGAAACAATGTTATAAAGCATTACATTAGCACCTCGTTAAGAACAATCAATGCCCAGCCCAGCTGATCATAATGGAAGGGAGACTAGCAATGCTGGTATGTAAAGGAGGGAAGCGAGGAGGTTTATGGTATACAGTATGTTTGTTAAACAATAGAAACCATAAGAGACACAAGCAACATATATCAACTTTCTCAATGTCACAGGACAACTGTACCTAATTAATTTAAAATCAAGTTTATTGTGATATAATTTGCATATTACAAACATTCACCCTTTAAGGAATACAGTTCTACAATTTGGCAAGCACAACGAGATATGATTTTCATACAATTAAGGTAGAGGACCACAGCTTCCAAAATTGCCCTCATTCTTTTGTCAGTCTTTTTCATTGACCTGCATTAATCTGCTCTCCATCCCTATTACTCTGACTTTTCCAGAATATCATATAAGTGAATCAAACAATATGTAAACTTCTGAGACTGGTTTCCTTCACTTATCATAATATGTTTGAGGTTCAAACATGTCGTTGTATGTATCTGTGGTTGATGGTTCTATTTTATTTTGTTGAGTTCTATTCCCTTTTGGGGGTACATTGGAGTCTGCTAATCTATTCACCAATTTATGGATATGTAGTTTATTTTCACTTTGTGACTATCATGATTAAAGCTACTGTAAATATCTGTGCTCAGAATTTTAGTGAACACATATTTTCACCTTTGTTGGATAAATATCTAGGAGTGGAATCATTGGGTTATACAATAGGCATATGTTCGATTTCATATGAAACTGCCATTCTATTTTTTTCAAAAATTTTTTAAGTTTTAGTAGTACATTTTAGATATGGTAATGACAACATTCATCATAAGGAATTTGTACCTGTACATGATATATCTTGCTGCTGCTTTTTTTCCCACTCCCCTCCCCTCTCTTCACCCCCTCTTCCCTCCTTATTTACAGAAGCTTTGTTTCTGTTTTTTTCCTTCTAGCCTAAGTTTTATTTTCTCAAATTTCTAACATCGTGTTTTCCTGGGTAATTGTTGACAAAGATAATGTCCTATAGAAGCTGTATGGCAGCTATAAGGAGAGAATAGAATTCACAGATTAAATGAGAAAAAGAGCACAGATGACACACGAAGGTGCCGGTACTGGGTGTCATCTGGTCTTGCCTTACCTGCCATACGCTGCACATATAAGTAACACACATAAGTAAGGGTAACATCATGAAAGAAAAATTTCCTATCGGCTACCCTTTGCAAACACCCTGGCTCTGTAGTAGGCTGGCTCTCTATTTACCCTGTCCGCCACACACCTCCCACCGCCATCGACCACCCTAGTTCTGAAGTCTACCAAGGGAACCATGGAAATAATCCCAAGAATTTCATATGTGCCAAGAAAAAGCAGTCATGGCTCTCTGGCACCACTAATAGTGTTCCTGGAGGAACACTAAGACAAAAGAAAACAAAAAATTCTTGCTCATACTACATTGCTGTATTATTAATCTTTACCTCTGGCACATTTTCTGGATCTAGCTGGAATGGGAACAGCATGTGCCAAAACACAGTTTGATGAAGTGCTCATGTTTGTGGGTCTTTCTGACCTGACTGGAACCAGGAAGTAGTACAAGTTCATAAATGTGAATGAGTTTCCCCCTTGAGCTTTCCAAGCCAGCTTTGCAATATGATTTTTGCCAAGCATTATCATCATCTAGAGTTCTTGCCTCAAGTCTCCTGAGATACAATTTCAAGTAGAATGGACTTACATTAAATCAAAGATAAATGAAGATTGGGGTGGAGAATAAAGAATAGCGAATGAGTCTCTGTTTCTGGTTGTTAACATTGCCAGAGCTTTGTATGATATTTGTAAGGCAAGTTCCTTTAGGAAGAGGGAAAAAGGTTTTAAGGAGATGAACCCCGTTCCTGGGTCTCTGATGAACTTGGAGCCCCAAATTGGTTTATCTATCACAATGTGACTTTGAAGAGTAAATTAACTTCAGTCCTTGTGTCATTTTTGAAATTAGCAGGGGCCTCATGGGGTGCAGATAGCTTAGTGATGATACAGCCCTTTAACAGAACTTTGCACGTAGTGAAAAAATCACTATTGTGGAGGAACTCTATCCAAATACTCCTTGAGAGTCATACAGTAGTCACTGCTGATGACTATCACTTACGACTACCTCTGATGCACTGTCTTCACAGGAGAAGTTGAGCGAGTAACTTACAGACTGGTTGCTCATTAATTCCTTCTTCAAACTATCCAAAAGATTCAAGAAGCTGTCCAGAGTTTAGTAATCCCAGAATTACAGACACAGTACTTACAAAAAAAGAAAGAAGCAGAGAGAATGAACCCATTTGGAGTCTGTTGGAGAGCAGAGTGAATTTCAAAAACAACCTCTGTTTCATCAAAAATGTATTTATTCAAGTTTAATGTGCTTAGAAATGAATTTACATTTTATAAACAGTAGAATATATTTTCATAATTCTTTATCAAGAAGATACAACCCCACAAAGGTCACTTATATGCTATCACAATGTCAAGTGGTTGCTGTCCTAAATTTGGCATACTTGAGGATTAAATTCTTTTCCCATAAATTACCCATGATAGCATCTTACCTTTATAATATAACATGAGTTTTGATCAAAGCCTTTTGAAAGTACACCTCACATTTCAAGCTCATTTAGGCTGAGTACACCCTTTCTTAATACCTATCAAAGAAATACATGTAATACATTTCTCGAAAGTGCACAGAGTGTGAGAGATAAGAAATTAAATGTTTTGCTCCTGAAATAACCTTAAATGGTAAAGGATCTGTCATACAAAAGCAGGTTTTACAACCTTGTAATTCCAGATTTCTGTCAAGGATCTTATATTTGTTATTCAAACCACATAGTATTTCCTAGAATATTTTGTTTCATCATAGTGGGATCACACCATATTAGACTATTAAGGAATTTAAACATTAATTAACTCAGTAGTCTTCAAACTACAGCTTATGAACCAACGACTTGTTTTTAGCAAATAAAGTTTTATTGGACTCCAAATACCCTCATTTATGATTGTCTTTGGTTTTGTGTGTTTGTTATTTGCTATGGTGACAGAGTTGAGAATTTATAACAAAGAACACTTGACCCATAAACTTAAAGTATTTACTGTTTTGTCTTTTAATGAAAGTTTTGCGAAGCCATATTCTAGTTTATCTCATATTTTTTTAACCAAAAACATGTATTGGTACATTGTACATATAATGATCACATTCATCACATTTATTTTGCACCTGTACATGATGCATCTTGGTTTTCCCCCCTTTCCCCACCCCTCCCTTCTGTTCCCTCCTTCCCTATTCACAGCAGGTTTATTCATATTTTTCCATGATTTCTTTTTCCTTTTTCTTTCCTTTTTTCCCTTCCTGCTTTTCCCCCTTCTCTCTTTCTAGCTCTCCTCTCCTTTGTGTATTATCTTCCTTTTATATAATATCTATTACACCTCTTTGTCCTTATTTATACTTATGGTTTCTCATATGAAAGAATTCATTGTGTACTCATGAGTGTCTGATTTATTTCACTTACTAGTATGTCGTCAAGGAACATCCATTTACATACAAATGACTCTAGTTTATCCTTTTTTATGGCAGTGTAATAATCCATTGTGTAGAAAAGAACACATTTTCTTTAGCCATTCATTTGTTGTTGGGCATTTAGGTTGTTCCCAAGACTTAGCTATTACAAATTGTGTTGCTAAAAACATGGTTGTGCATATATCCCTATGGTATGAAGATTTTAATTCTTCTGGGAAGATCCCCAGTAGGGGAATAGCTGGATCAAATGGAAGCTCTAGTTGTAGTTTTTTGAGGAATCTCCATATTAATTTCCACAGTGGCTGGACCAGTCTACATTCCCACCAACAGTGGAGGAGGATTCTTTTTTCCCCACAGCTCCGCCAGCTGGGTAGGAAGAACCAACATAGTGAAAATAGCTATACTTCCTAAATTACTATACAGATTTACTGCAATTCAAATCAAGATACCACTAACATACTTCAAAGAATTAGAAAGGGCAATCATGAATTTCATCTGGAACCAGAAGAGACCCAGAATAGCAAAAACAATCCTAAGCAACAGGAGAAAGGCAGGGGGCATCACAGTCCCCGACCTAAAACTATGCTATAAAGCTACAGTGATGAAAAAAAAAAATAGCATGGTACTGGCAAAAAGATAGACCTGAGGATCAATGGAATAGATTGGAGAATGCAGAAACAACTCCAAACACACTCAAATACCTCATCTTTGACAAAGGAGCCAGACACCCTCGCTGGAAGGAAGATAGCCTCTTTAACAAATGGTGCTGGACAAATTGGCTTGCCACATGCCAAGAACTAAAACTAGATACATGTCTCTTACCATGTACTAAACTAAGATCGAAGTGGGTCAAAGATCTAAATATTAAAACAGAATCACTGAATTTACTGGAGAATAGAATAGGAAGAACTCTCGAAGACATAGGTTTAGGGAAAAAATTTATGAACAGAACCCAGACTGCACGGGAAATAATAGAAAGAATCAGTGCTTGGGACCACATGTTATTAAAAAGGTTTTGCACAGCAAAAGAAATTACCAATAGAGTAGGGCGAAAACCCACAGACTGGGAAAAAATTTTTGCCAGCTATCCATCAGACAAAGGTCTAACATCTAAAATATACGAAGAACTCAAAAAAAATCAAACCTCCCAAGTTTAAAGACCCAATCCAAAAATGGGCAACTGAAATGAATAAACATTTCTTAGATGAAGAAATAAAAATGGCAAATAAATACATGAAAAAGTGTTCAACATCACTAGTCATTCAAGAAACGCAAATCAAAACAACCTTAAGATTTCATCTCACTCCAGAAAGAACCGCGTTTATGAAAAAATCAACCAATATCTTATACTTTAAAAACTTTTTCCACTACTGTTTGAGACAGTAACAAAAGTATAGATTATCATATTATGTAATGTTAAAGTGCCAAAATATGTGCTGCCCTTATATTAGTACATGGAATGATTTAAAAATGTAATGAATCCTTAAATTTTAAAAAAAATTAGTATAATAAAAGACATTTTGCTAAAAATGATGGTACAAGTATTTTCAAAGTGAGGAAGAATAACAGCAATGTGTTTTTTACTATAATAAATTTTTTAACTTAGTCATTCATTGTATTTACTGATTATACCTCATTGACAAATAGATCAATTTCTATCAAATAAAAACATTACAGTATGTTTTAAGCCACCTTATTCACCAGAATTGGCACTAGGCAACTTCTGGCTTGTCTCCAAAGTCAAAATGACCATAAAAGGTAAATGTTTAGAATCAATTTGGAACGTTGAGGCCACCATGACAATGTAGCAACTGAAGACACTCACCAAGGTGGAATACCAGAACTTCAGAAAGTGACAAGAATGATGAGCTAAATGTGTTCAGAGTGGGAGTATTTATAAGAGGACTGATGGCAGTGTACCTTTTCCTGTAATACGTTTTTAAAATTTAAACATTAACTATATTTTTTATCACACCTCAAATATGTGGAGAAATGGCCTTCTAAAATGAAACTTGTGTGTCCTATGGGAAAAGAACATTGCCTCTCCTGTCTCCGTTAAGAGTAGATTCGAAGGCCTGGAGAAACTAGAGCTGTGTGGTATTTATTGAATTTAAATGTCATTTGTCAAAGCAAGCTATTGATCAGTTAAGAGCAAAAGACTTTAAAGCAAACTAGTCATGTTCAGTGAAGATTTATTTCTCCCTATTCCTTGTAAAAGTTAAAATGAGAAGGTACAAAATAAATCAATCACACACCTATCCTTGTAAGCCCTCTTCTTTTTTTCAGTCAAGTAACGACAGACAAAGAAGACAAACCAGACATTTGGAAGAGCAAATGGAACGTTACTCAAATAAATTGCACGCTGGCAGCTTTCTTACAGGGAGACTCGTGCCATACTTCAAACACGTCTTCCAAAGCATTTGACTTCAAGGTGCCCCGAAGCAAAGAAGTATCAGGGACAGTCTTTATTTTAAGGACATTTCAAAAGGGAGTTTTAGTGCAATGAAAATTTTGGTGAAATCATATTGTAGAGCCTTTGAAAGGTGCCCCTCAGACTGTGCAGTGTTTAATTCTTGTGCATGTGACTGTTTATGTTATGAAGTATAATTATGAAGTTTATTATATTTTTAATGTAATAGCAAATTTTATAATGAAAAATGTAGGTTTACAAAGTTGAAGTATTACATATATTAAAATACAGTTTGCATTGCTAAATAATTATCCTGTTTTTTGAGTAGAAAGCGTTGATTTCTACTCTCTGAAATTGAGTTGCAATAGAAAAATCTTGCTATTTTCACCATAGTTAGCACAATTCTGTCCAGCATCAATCCCAACAATTCTCTTGTGTAATACAAACATATTTCCAAGGACATAATGTTTTTTAAAGGCAGTTAAATAATTAATTTTTGTAATATGGGGTTGTTTTTCTTCTTCAAGAATTTTGAGGTATAATTTATGTAAAATAAAATGTACTTAAATATAGTGCTTACTAATTTTGACAATGTGTATGTACACTTTGGTGATCCACTACAATGAAGCAAGACTGTCGCACAATAAAACATAAAAAATAAAGGTGGCTTAGGAGGTAGCTCAGTGTGAATGCCTTGGGTTCAATCTTCAGTAGCACAGGAAAAAAAGAAAAAGAAATAAATTGTAAACATTTCCATCACTTCAGAAAGCTTCCTCTTGAACCTCTTTTCATTAAACAATGATTGACCTACTCTCATTCACCAGAGATTAGTTCTGCTTGTTACATCCATGTTTTGCGTATTTCATATTTCAATTTGGCTTATTGTAGATGTCGCTCCATTGCAAGGACATAATACAATGTGTTTACTTGTTCACCTCTTGAAGGACATTTAGTCGTTTTATGATTGGGGATGTGATATAGGAGCTTCACATATTCATGTGAAATCTTCCGAGGACGTATGTTTTCCTTTCTTTTCGGAAAATAGCAAACAGTAGAAATTCAATTTGAATTTTTAGTATTTACTCTATTTTCTTTCTGCCATGTAACTCTGTTCCTTATTCTTAGTATTCTTTCACATCTATGTTCCATTTGCAATAATGTCTATTGAGATAAAATAGAATGGAAAAAGATATACCAATATATGGTCAAAAATTCATAAAAGGCTACAAAGTTTGTTATTTTCCATTTCCAGTATATTTTCAGTAAGTAGCTTTGCTAAAATTCTCAGAACGGAAGTCAAACCTAGGAGACTCTGATTTACATAAATTCTTCTTTTACATGAACTCTTTATGTGCAAAGAATCACAAAACAAAGATGAAATTTAGAAGACTCTGCTCATCTGAACAGAAAAGGTCTCCCCGTGTGTGAAAGAAACGCAACTTTCCAAGCTTTCAGGCGTACTGATGCCACATTCTCTTGACCTATATGGTGTGAAACTCTACTTGTTAAAACTCTTGGCAGGGAGAAGAGCGAATGTGATGAAAAGATACATGAGGAGCTAACCTAAGAGTCTCTACGACCAGTGTGACACGAGTTTAAAGATCTAGGGCAGGAATGGGTTTAGTACGATGCTTCTGAAAAGCCACAGAGATCCTCTAAGACACTGAATGTACATTATGAGTCAACGCTACGTGAGTTCTTAGATGTTAAGACTGTCAAGAACTGTGAAGAAAACGAGATTTTTGCTTTACTTTACAAGCTAAGAAGTTGTCCTGTCAGTTTCATGGTTCTGAAAAAAATACCTGAGACTCCTGAATAAGGGACAAAGAATGTTATTAGTCCTGGATACAGTGCCAAAGTTTGTGCTGGTTTCCTAAGCCTCGATTCTCACAGAGAAGTCGAAGAGGAAAATAGGAAGTGACGTCAACCAGCACAGGAAAAGGACTGCGTTATAGGAGAGGAATTTTGAACTCAAGGAGTCCAAATAGTGTGTAAACAGAAGTAGGCTTGCCATTTACCTGAAATGAAATATTGTATCTATTCTATTAGATAATAACTAGATGAGAGAGAGAGAGGAGAGTACAGTGAAAATGTCCTTGAAAAGATATTCCAGAACAAAGATAGCAATTTTTCTCTAGTGCACAAAAATGTGAGAGATACATGGAGATTTTATTTCTCCACAGTATCATTTAATTTTTCCTCGTCGAATGACCTGTCTCTACTAGGATGCTATAACACGTAAGCATCATGAATAGCATGAACTTGCTCCAGAATCATAAGGACTAATATTGTGGCCCACAGACTGGGGTCTGCCATAATTTCTATGCTGGATCTTTCCTACCACTAAAGTTTCTAATGCTGTAATATTTGCTGAATTGTATGGCCCAAGTGGCAGATGGGAGGTACTCCAGTCTGGACCTCCCCTAGGCTCCGCTCCAAGCTAACAGCTATCAATGCCGTTTGGTACATGACCTACAGTAATATTTCTAAGTATTGAGTTGCCTTCTCGATCCAAAGAAATCTAACAGGCTATTTTGCAGTAGGGGAGCTAAGATGCAGAAATTGTCTTTCACTTTGGAAAGGATATTCTACCATAGTCTTGATCACTGGACCCTTTGAATCTTGAATGAAGTGGCTATTCTATGAATGTAGGCAGGATTTATCTCCCACCCTCTGGGGTGTCTGACCAAAGCTACCGGCTCACAAGCCATATCTGTTTTGACCTGTGCATTCACCAATGTAATGCAGTGATTCTAAGCAATAAGATCATATCATAGGGTGAGGGCAAGCGTTGCAGCAGAGATGAGTTTCACTATGAAAAACAAAGGAGACAGTAGTCATCCCTATCCTACCTCCATGTAATTTGCCATTATTTACCTCCACTTATTTACTCATTAAGTAACCATATTCATAGCTAAGCCTTCCACATGATGATAAAATTTATTTTAGAGACTACGAGTTTTATGCTGTGCTACTGTGGCTGCTGGGTATGCACATTCAAATTACGCACACAGGATCCGGAGGGTTAACCCCAGTGGGTCTGCTGGGATCTTGAGCCAGGGTTCTGTGTAGTACCTGGTTCCCACAGTCTTCACTCCAAAAGGAGAACAGTAATGACGTATTAATCTCTAGAAGTCAAGATCAATTCAGATTCTGTGTCTCATAATTCTTCCTAAACTTTACATGCCTTCAAAGAAATGGCCATATGTTCTTTGGAAGGACTGAGGAATTGTGTTACTTTGGTGTTGAGCTTCATTCCTCTCAGAGACCCGGATATGGTCTCAATTCTGGATCAAAAATGGTTCAAGTCTGGGAGTAAAACAAGCATCATGGCTTTTTATTGGGAAGACCACCCTCAGCCTCATGCTCAACCCTTCTTGATTTTGGTTTTGAGTTTTTTGTTTCTGTATTTTGACCTTTGTTTTTGCACTTGATTCATCTGATATTGGTAGTAGATGTTAAACAGCTCCCTCTACATACACAGACTACCATTTAAGCAAAGGTTTAGTGATACCTACACAGATTTCTCGAGTCTTTTCTCTACATAGCTTTCTCCTGTATGCTACATTGTGCTAGAAATTGAAGCCATTTCTGTCTCCCCTTCTGTCTAGCTCCAAACGGTCTATGCAGTTCAACAGGATCACAGAACTGAAGATCTAACAAGAGCCTTCTGACCAGAAGCTCACCTCCTGTGTTCCTCTTCTCACAGCAACAAATTTTTTGTGCTCTCTGCTGTCCGATGTCTAGCAACAAACATCTCATATATTCTGTCCAGTTTTCTACTTGCTTACAATGAGAAGGTAAGACCAATCTCAGTTTTTCTGTGGGTGGCAGCAGAAGGTCCTGACTTCATACATTGGCTTTTTAACTATAATATGATAGTGCATTGATTTTATAATTTAAATGATCATTCTTGAAAAGCTAGAATGTATCCAATAGGTTTAAAACAATGTATTTTCAGAGCGTTCATGGTAATCTTCTACCGTGTCACATTCCCTCTATCTTTCCTAATTCAATAGCCAATTCAAAGCTATAGAAAAAGCCCACATTCACAAAAGCCACAGTACTTCACATTACTGGAATAGATTATGATATCTTTCCCCAAACCTTCTTTCAAAAATATTTTTTTGCTAAAATCATTAAATCAGCTCTATGCTAGGCACAGTACTAGTTCTCTTTGCTGCTTTCATATTCTAAAATTCTTACACATTCTTTTTTTCAAGCTGTCCTTTCTGGGTCTGAGGCCAACTTACTTCTTTCCCTTGAAATTAGGAGAAATTTCAAGTGATTGGTGTGAGGATTATCTGACATACAGTAGCCACTCAATGAATTTTAAACACTATCATTATTTCTTAGAATCATGAACACTTGACTTCCACTATCTGGTCACCATGTGAATCTCTGTTATTATGTGCTGCACCTTTGTCATAAGTTTAAATGCTCTCAGTACCAACAAATTTGGAAAGAAAATTCAAACCTAGCCTCATTTTAAATTCTTGACCCACAAGCCCATTGCCCTTTTCAAGATGAATGTCTACAGCAGATCATGTTGCCTTGTCCTGATCCTGCCATTTCCAGCCTCCTCTCTACTGCCAGCCCTCCCCGTGTCCCCGAGGGGCTGGTATCAACTCCCTCCTGAGCCAGCCCAGCATTTAGTAGTCACCTCTACAGGCCACCAAGCTAGATTTTGACTCCTAAAGTAGCAATTAAAGGCCCAAAGGTATAGTTGTGATTGTATGCCTTTTTAAAAAGAAAAAAAAAAAGGATGAAAACAGAGAATAGGAGGTGACAGGCACAACAAGCAAAGACTAGTGTATTTTGCCCTAAAAGGAAGAAGAAGCAAGTAAAGAATTTAATCTTGGTTAGAGCATGTTCTGAAAGAACTTATTACAGCATGCAGTCGAACTTTCATAAAGTAAAGTGTAATTATACAATCTGTTCCTTAGAAAAGAGATCCGTTTGAGAATCCCAGGGATGTAGGGCATGACTAGAGCTACAATTTAAAGTCTGTGTACACAAATACGTAAAATAAATCAATCTTATTTTATTAATAAATGAGTATTTATCCCCCAAGTATAAAGCATTGACTTCTGCTTCAGCTAGAGGAATTATAAGTCAGTAACACATCTTATAAATCAAATGCCTGAACCATTCATCATCCGGGGATTCTAAATCAGTCATGTTCACAAAGCAGTTGCATATCTTGGTAACAACTCTCTGCATGAATAAATCAGTCACTTCCAGATATATGAATAAGTGACATGACCCATAAAACGCATGAGTACATACTCATGATTAATCAATCAGAAACTTTTATTTATGACTTGAACATTTAAAAACACTTATGGTGAACAATGTACTAAATACCAGCCTCAAATTCCCATGACACTATAAGATAGTATGTATGAGAAATACAAACATACTCATATGCTGAGCAGTGTTTCTAACTAAACAGCAAATGGATATATTTGCCAAGGATTTATAGTATTCACGCTGGGTAGGAACATCTTCTTGTTTCTGTGTATGAAGATAAAACCTGTTTTTCCTCTTGTATAGTCTCACGACACTTCTTGTCAACAAAATATGTAAGATTTTCCACACCGTGCAATTCTCTGACTCTAGCTGGGTGTCCAAAATTCAACTCAGCTCTGACACTGACTGGGGTTAGTGCATATGTGAACAGCTCAGCATATGGGCTGGACCCCATTTTAAGCCTGTCGCATGGGTTACCAGGTTATCCACAACATCTGTCCAACGGGGCTAGAAATCAGAGGTTCCCATTACCCCTTCTCCAGTTTCATAATTTGCTAGAGTAATTTGCAGAACTCAAGAAAACACTTTACTCGCTATTACCTATTTGTTAGAAAGGGATAACTTAGAAACAGCCAGATGGACGACGTACACAGAGCAATGTATGGAGAGAGGGGAGCAGAGCTTGTGAACCCTCCGAGTGTTCACCAACCCGAAAGTTCTCAGAACTTTGTCCTTTTTGGGTTTCTATGGAGGCTTCACTACACAGGCATGGTTGACATGATTATTGGCCAGTAGTGATTAACTCAAATTTTAGCCTCTTTCCCATCCCAGCAATTAGTGGGTGAGGCTGAAATCACGTGCTTTGTCCCCCTGGAAATCAGCCATCTCATTAGCATACACTTACCAGTTCTGGCACTCCTGGGTTGCAGAAATGGAGCAGAGACCCTCCCTATCTGTGGCTTCCACATCTTCAGATTTCACCAACCTTGGATTAAAAATATTCAGAAAAAAATGAAAAATACATGTACACTGACCATATACAAATTTTCTTCTTGTGATTATTCCCTAAACAGCATAAACAATTTTTTCACATAGTATTTAGTCAGGTACTATATGTAATGTACAGATGATTTAAGGTACACAGGAGGATGAGGGTAAGCCATGTGCACATACTACACTATATCATTTTATTAAAGGGAAATAAATATCTTTATATTTTCTTATCTAGAAGGGGTCTTGGAACGGATTCTAAAGGCCAACAGTGTTTCTTATTATATTACAATTCCACCAACCCATGTGGAAAATGTAAGCAAATACAACCTACAGATCCAAAGCCCTATTTTTTAACAGGTCCACAGTCCTATTTTTAACATATCCACGATCCTATTATATCCATATATATGGTTATAAATGTATCAGTATTGGGAAACTGTTGTTTTCTTTTGGAGAATGTCTTTGAAAATAGATAATGCAATGTAACTATAACTCAAAGAAAAATGTAAGTAAACATTAACTCAGATAATTATGTTGTTGAAACTACACATTAAGATCCCAATTAGTAAATGCAAATTTTATTAATATGTTTTATGCATAAGCCTTTCATATTTATTTTTTCACAGTGTTATAATGGTTATCACCATCTTATAAATGAGGGAAAAAATGTAAGATAATTACAATCCCAAAACAGAATTCAGGTTTCTTGTCTTCTATTCCTATATTCTTCTATCTCACATGTTGCCCATTGTACATTTTGCTGCCATTAGAAAGCAGGAATAATTTTTAATCTTTCTATATGCACATAAATTCATTAATTTAGACTTAAAGTTTATTCATTTAATCTTAAAGTTTACTACTTTCAGCATACTTACTTAGGCTTAGAAGTGTCACCCACATTCTAAGCACTTACCAATTGTGAGTTTTTAAAGGTGTAATTATCATAAAATAATTATTTTTGTACCATTACATGTCTAACATGAAGCTTGGATTTTACCTTTGCTATGGCAAGCGCTTCTTTTCTGTGTAGATTCATAGTAAGTCATTACAAGGTTAATGACAAAAGTTATTGAACTAAGATCACCCTAGAATGGTGGAATTTCTTCTGTCTCCTGACTGTAACTGCCATGACTACAAAGTTGCCAATTACTGAAGATTAATAATTTAGCCACCTGTGTCCATACATATTATCTGATGATCAGGAATCTATGAGGAATATCAAGCAACTCACTATGCTTATTCCTGTGACTTAATGACAAATGCTTCTATTTCTATAAAAGAAATTCAGAGTTAGCAAGGGAAACTAATCTTCTCACATGATGAAAAGTACAATATTCAGTGTATACCATAACAACACCATTAAAAGTCACCTTTGCTTATTATCTGGAGCTTTAATTTGACTTTAACTATTCAGTTACAGTTTCAGATTTTTCTTTTCATTGGAACTGTTGTTTTCATTAACCCACAAACTGTGTTTTGGTAACTCTTTTTCTTCTCATGTTAATTTTTATTTAGGAATGAGAAAGCAAAATTGTACTATAGAATTCAGAGTATTGATTCCAAAGTGTGATATTCTGCGTTAGATTCTTTTTGTGCTGCAGCTTAGCAATATGCTATTCGATGGTAATGACGCCCCCTTCATAACTCTGGAGGAGGAGGTATCACAGTCATTAAATTTTTCTTAGTGTATTCATACAAAATTCATCATATTATTTCAATTTATCAGTACAGTGAGTCACTTGGGAGTTGTATAGGTAAGGGCAATGTAGGGGAATACCGTGCTGCCGATTGGCAAGACAGAAGTTAACTCTACTTCTGGTTTCCTTGCTGTTTTGTGATCTTCAGCATGTGGCTGACTCTGATGGCCTCAATTTCTCTGTTTTAAACTTGAGGACTAGATTGCTCCGTTCATGCTTCTGGGGAATATTGTGAAGAACCATTCATAAAAGGGAACTATTCCTCAGATGAGGCCACATAAGTGTAAAGATGAGTGATTTCTTCGTGAGATAGTTTGGGGCTTCAGGATTCCACACGGTGAAAATATTCAAAGAGAAATAACCTACTTTGGCAGTCACTTTAAACGTGCTTCGTGTGTAACTTTGTTTTTCTCCTTTGATTCCTATTGTTCTTTTCTTTGAAAAAGCATACATCTGGTCTTTATCTGTGTTGGGCTTATTTAATAAATGCAGCGCCCCGAATATGGTGATCATCACTGCAAAACTTTTATGAAGTTCATGGAAAATTTCTGCCTCAAGCTGAAACATGAATGACCATTGTGCTATGCATATAACAAATTCTTTTAGAAAGTTAAGTCACCAATTAAGTATAATATTAATTTAAAGGTTTTAAACAATAGTATCATCGGTAAAATAATATTCAGGTATATTTTTATAAAATTCCATCAATCCATATCATTTTGACAACAATGACAGCATTCTATTCCTTAGGGTTCCATCCCCACTCCCGACACCCCAGGAAACAGACAATAAAATAATCCTCATTTACCACTCCATCTGCACAGCTCTTCCTGTCCATCTGGATGTCAGATGGAAGCTAAGAGATCCATTGCACTTTGAAATAACTGAGGTGGCCTGGGAAGATTTTTCATAATGTAATTTACAAAACCAGGTTCTAATATCCACATCTCTGTTTGAACTATGACTAAGTAGATAATGGAGACCACATTTCCTCTACATCTTCCAATTCATTATTCTTGAAATATTTCAGGAGAACTAGAGCAGAATTAAATGTTATGTAATGCTCTTCATTTCCAACAAAGTACACTACAGAATCATCTTGGAGTCCTTGACCTTTTCCCAGTGGAAACCCGTTCCCTCTTTTCCTTGCCTATATTGAGTCAGACCATACGGTCTCACTGGATTTGATGTTCTTGGAATGCCTGCCTGACACAAACTGGAGAAAGGGAATGGAGAAAAGGGGAAATGGAATGCCATACAAGGCAGGGTAGTACCAAGAAAATCCTTAGAAGAATACAGACAAACGAATTTCTCTGTTCTCAACATTTGAACAAAGTATAAAAAAAAAAAATTTGAAAGCTGTCTATCAAATATGTTCTCAAAATAATATCAATTCCTTGAAAAAAGTTCAACAGAATCCTGGATTAATACTACTTATGGTCATCTGGGGTGATGGAACTACGCTGAAAAATGTGGTGTGAGCAAAAAGGAGTGTGTGACTCCTACACTAGTGAGACCCTCCACGATGGTCTGAATAAAGCATGTTGAGTAGCTGCAAGGTAAAATTGTCAGGGAGCATGAATAAGAAACAAACCTGTATTATTTTAAAGCATTAAAATTAAGGCTCGTGTTTTGTGGCAACATATACCATAGTACTCTGTTACAGATACCTTTGTTAAAAACAATTATTCTCAGCAAACACCTTCAAATGCTTCGAGCAACTTTCAACCTGTATTTGCTCAAGTTCCTTGACCTTGATTTTATGTTAAATAAAGGAATGGCTTAGGACCACACAAAAATTCTAATTAGATTTGTGGGGAAAATAGGAATTATTCTAATGTAATCATGTGTTGAATGCTTTGTAGTATTTGGCAAATCAACTCAATAATTCCATACATATGTAAAATATAAGTCAAATCCAGTATTAAAAATTTCTACTCCTTGCATAATTAAATGGGTTCACTTAATCCAGGTGACACGTTCTTTCCGTGTCACATGATACTATACCAGGTGTTCGCCATTCTTCTTGTTAATACCATATTGGGCACATCACAGTGTCAGCAATCAGGTAAAACCTCCAGAGAGAAGAGAGGTTGTGCCCTGCTCATATGCCCACTTAGTTAATGAGCCCAGTGGTCGTAAACTGGAATAGTTGTAGAAAGGAACTGACATCCACAGGGTGAATCATACGGTCCCCTTGACAAGAGTGTGATCGGAATAAGGGACCATGTAATAATCAGGCACACAGAAAACAAAAACTCTCCTGTCTTCGGTCCACTTCAAAAGATCCATTCAGTATCACCTCCACAAATCTCCTTGCCACCATTCTTTGTTATTGGTATATATTAGCCATGTATAATATCGTATTTATATTAATTTTGGTGAGTGGTACCTATATATCACATCTGGTTCATTTTTTTGATCCCTTTCCCCTGATTCCTTTCACATCTATAAAAATCTACTTCCCCGTTTCTTACCATTTCGCCTTTATTTTGCTGTTAATTTATTTATATTTTGAATTTCTCATATAAGAGAAACTATGTCATATTTATCTTTCTGTGACCTACTTACTTCACTTAACATTCATCTCAAGATCTATCCATTTTACTTAAAATTACATGAATTAATTCTTTATGGCTGACTAAAATTCCACTGGCCATACAGGCCACGTTTTCTTTACCTGCTCATCTGTGGACAGGCCTCTAGGCTGTTTCCAAAACTTAACTCTTATGAATTGCACTGGTATAACCATGGTGTGCAGGTACCACTCTAGTATGATGACTTTAACTCTTTCAGGCATATACCCAAGAGATATAATTGGGTCAAATGGAATCGCTGTTTTTAATTTTTTGAGGAATCTCCATACTGATCTCCACAGCGGTTAATTTTTTATGTTCCCACTAACAATGTACAAGGCTTACTTTTCCTCTACATCCTCACCAGCATTTGTTGTTTTTTGTCTTTTTTATGATAGCCATTTGACTGGTGTAAGACAGAATCTCAGAGGTGTTTTGACTTGCATTTTCCTAATGCCTAAAGATGCTGAACACTTTTTCGTGTACTTATTATTTGTACTTCTTTTGAAAATTTCTATTTGTTTTATCTGTACATTTTTGGGACTGAGTCTTTTGTTTGTGGCACTGTCAGAAGAATAAATGCTAAAATTTTTCCCGTTTTGTACATTCTCTCTTTGCACTGTTGATTGTTTCCTTTGATGTGCAGAAGTTTTTAATTTGATTTAATCCCATTTGTTGATTCTCAGTATTATTTCTTATGCTATTGGAGTTCTGTTCAGGAAGTCTGCCTATGTGTATGGATTCCCCTATGTTATCTTCCAGCAGTTTTAGCATTTCTGTTTTTATATCTACATCTTTAGTCTATTTTGATTTGCTTTTAGTACAAGGTGAGGGATAGGGGTCTAGTTTCACTCGTCTGCGTGTAGATAACAAGTTTTTCCAGCACCACTTGTTAAAGAGATTATCTTTTTTCTACCATATGTTTTTTGGCCTCTTTGTCAAAACTCAGATGGCTGAAGAAACCTGGGTTATCGCCGTGTCTTCTATTGCACTGATCTACATGTCTGTTAATCTCTGGTATAAGGTCTCTCTAGGTCCCCTCATACTGAGCTTAAGAAATTCATCCTGTTCACAAATCACCAAAGACTTGTATTTCTGACAAACTCTCTAGTTGCAATAACTTCCACTTTGACCTTTGTTAACATAGATAAATGTTGCTCCCCTCTGTTAATGCAGATCAAGTTGGAAATTCATAGACTGCTCATCTATCTCAGTTCCAGAAATGCCATTATCAATTAGTTATCACCAATTAGAGTAACTATTACAGTCTCGTCACTTTCAATTAAGTGTTGCTACATTGCCTCTGCCATCCAGAGATTGTATAACCCCTTTGACACCAGCCAGTCTGTTTAAATGTCACCGTTTTCTACTTTCATCCTTGGCCTACAGAGAACAAACATTACAGAGATCTGGCTAATATGTTTATCTGCACTGAAGCATTTCTTTGTTCTGTGGTAAAGGGAGTAAAAATTAAGCCCTGACCGAAGACAGAATTAAGAGATGACCACTGAGCTAGTGGTCTATAAAAATTTCAACCACCCTATTTCTCTGGTTTTGAATTTCTTTCTCAATTGTACTAAGGAAATGTTGATATCCCAATTTCATTCATGTAGGCCAATGTTGCTTTGAGATTTTAGTCATCCTACTAAGAAAACATTTAGAATCACTCCCAGCTGTTCAACCTAGGAGTCAAATAAAAAATCATTAGGTAGGGACTTTCTAGTCATGTAAACTCATATTAAGAACAAGCCTATCTAAATATGATGTTTTCATCTTTATCTAGAATCTCAGGATCCTTTATCATAAATGTTTTTCAGATTTTTCTCTTGCACATTAACAAAGTCTTGCAATTATCTTGGTATAGATGATTTATTCCTCCTGTTCTGTTTGGTAATTAGCTCCCTAGAGTTTACTGAAATTTGACTCCTTATAAAGGCCTTGCAGCAAAAACCAAAAGTAAATATATTGAAGTGAGAAGAATTTGTACACCCTTGTAAGAAAATTATTTCAAGTGAGGCATTCACCGAGTTATCACTCTAGAAGAACAAAAGGTGTTACAAGAAAGGTTGTACTCACTGGCATGAGCAGCAGATTGGAGTTGAAGGGTTTAGGGGTTCATACTTGTCCAATTCACCAATGTTATTGATTAACTGTTCACATTCTCCTCATTTCCAAGCATTGTCTTAATCTTCATTCAAGAGAACTGATGTAACTGTGAATTTGATGTACAGTATAATTCAAGTTTATGGAATTTGGGAATTAGAGAAGGAAGGAAGGAAGGAAGAGAGCGAGAGAAAGAGAGGGAAAAGGGAAGGGGAAGGAAGGCAACAGTGAGACGGCACTATCAGCGCAGTTAGCTTTAGACGAGCTTTATTTTTATCAACATTCTGACAGGCTGGTGTGTAGGAGACAGGCCTCACAGCATGAGACCAGTGAGAGGCTAAGGCACAGGGACCACTATCCACCAAGAGAGGAAAGTAAGGGAACTCCCAGGGGAAAGAGATAAGAGAGAGGGCTTATGTGGGTAGGTAATTTTCATCACTCCAACAGACAGTCTCTGGATCCAATACCACCAAAGTCTCAGTGTCTTTAACACCTCCATGGCTTATCTTATCTATGACTAGTAGATTTTGAGTGTGGTTTCACGAGTAGCATCTAAATGGCTAAAAATCTACTTATTTAGACTGCATTCTAAACAATTAGATGTGCTTACTTTGAGTTTGATGTTGGTAAGATTTTTGACCTGATAGAATTTAATCTGTTATAAAGAAGAAAGCAGCACAGTGCAAGTATACAGAGGACACATTTGACACATTTATAGAATGCTTGAAAATCAGAAAGCTTCTACGATTTTACCAGTTCAACTCTGCTGATATAAAAGATATGATATCCTCTTAAAGCAGTTGTATTAGTCACTTTCCCATCACGGAGACAAAGTACATGACATCAACAACTTAGGAGGAGCGGTTTATTTCGGCTCACACTTTCAGTGGCTTTGCAGTCCATAGTTGTCTGGCTCCAAGGCAGACACCATTGCAGAATGGCGTGGTGGAGGAAAGCCACTCACCATATGGTGACCAAGAAGGAGAGAGAGAAGGGTGGTGTCAGGGATAAAAATACCCCCTTCCAAGTCATTTCCCCAGTGACCTGACCCTTCTAACCAGGCCCTACCTCTGGATGTGAGACTTCTGGGGAACATTTTTAGATCTAAATCGTAATATTGTGCCCTAGCCTCTGAAAGGTCTTGAATTTGGGAGGGGATGGATCATGGGGGTGCCATACTCTCGGTGGATTCACGTACTGGTGACTTCAGCGTCCGAATGTGTTCTAGGAGGTGTGCCTGGCTGGGCGCGGGTCACTGGGGTTGACCTGGAAGGGTGTTTTCTTGACCTCAGATCCTTCATTCTCTCTCTTCTTCCTGGCCGCTAAGGACTGAGCAGATTTCGTCCACCCAGGCCCTCGCACCATGCTCTTTCTGCCTTGGCCACGCCAATCACTGCCTGAAAATGTGAGTCTGA
The DNA here is from genome assembly GCA_004026905.1 of Hystrix cristata. Taxonomy (NCBI): domain Eukaryota; kingdom Metazoa; phylum Chordata; class Mammalia; order Rodentia; family Hystricidae; genus Hystrix; species Hystrix cristata. The sequence goes on from PVJO010000692.1 coordinate 29,048, forward strand.
ACAAAACTCTTCTTCTTCAAGTCATATGTGTCTGGTACTGTGTCCAGCCACAGGGAAGCTGACTAACCTAGCAGTCATAGAAATGTCTGCATTCCTCAGTGATATTTCGAGGCATCCAAAGTTCTGCATTGCAGTTAGAGATATTCAGTCCACCCACAATCTTTTCATGCTTGAGCCATTAATGGACTATCATTCTATTACAGCTTTATCTTCAATGAGATTTCATTCTAGGATCACCACAAGAGAGAATTTAAGTAACTGTTTTACCACTGGTTGCCATGAAAGCATAACCCTTCTTCTAACAATGACTAGCCCTCTTGTGCACAGTCAGGAAAAATGCATATTTCTTTGAGTTTTGATTACCTGTAACCATCTGATGAAGCAACTATTGTATAACTCAGATTTCGCCTGGAGATCGATGACAGAATTTTGCCATGGTATGAACATTTGTGCTTCCCTAAAATTCATATGTTGAACCCTAACACTGATAGCGTTCATATGTGTGGCATTTGGAAAGTGATTAGGTCTAGAAGGTAGAGTCCTAGATAGGAAGGGATTTAGTGACTTTACAAAAGAGGCCTGAAAGATTTAATTTGCTCCTTCTACCTAAGTGCCTTCAAAAAATCAGATACTGTAGTGGTCCATCAACAGATACAAAATCTGTTGGTACTTTGATCTCGGATTGGATATTTCCTTTTAACAAACATCAACTGTTTTTCTGCACAAAGTAGGAAAATATCGGGAGGCTGCAAGTGAAAAAGGAACAGGGCTTGACGGAAGTTTTGTATTTACATTAACAATTTCATTCATCCATGCTCTGTGGAGAATAGACTAGTAGGAATGGCAGAGGAGTAGAAAACAAATGAAAAGCCTAGAATAATCCAGGCAAGAAGTTATGATGCATTGGACAGTGGCAATGAAAGCAGTGAGTTGTCAGTTTCTCAATGTATTTTTGAAAGGAGAATCTATATGATATGCTGTCAAATGTAACAGAAAGAGATAAATCAAGAATGACACAAAACATTTTTAGCATGGAAAACTCAAAGGACACAATGGCTATTAATTGAGATGATGTTTAGAGTAGGAGAAACAGTAAGAGTTCCATTTTTAATATGTTTAATTTGGGAAGCATAACATATCCTGTACAGATAGAGGTAGAGTTGGTGGCTGGAGATATAGATATAGATAGATATAGATATAGCTCTTCCTTTTAACATATATCAACTGTTTGTTATATATATATATGGATAGATAGATAGATAGATATGGAGTTCAAGGGAAAGAAAGGGCCAGGCTGAAGATACAAATTTGGGATTTAGCAAGTTATGGAGAGTTTTTTATGGCTTCCAACTAGATAACACCTAGAATAAGTGTAGATAAAAAGAAGAGATCCAAGATCTGAGCCCCTCAGTTCTCTAAGGTTAGGCACTGTGGGAACAGAGGAGAACTAGCAAATGAGACTAAGAAGAACACCAAGATTAAGTGAATTTTGGTAACAGTAAATGAAGAATATATTTCCAAAAGAAGTGATATGTCATGACAAGTCAAATAAAATAAGAAGAGTGAATGGCTATTAAAGTTAGCTATATTTAAATTTTTAGTGATCTTGACAAAAACAGGAGAATTTGGCAAATGAGAGCATGATTATGGAAGATTCAAGAGACAACAGAAGAAAAGAAAATAAATGACAACAAATATGGACAAGTCTTTCAAATGGCTACTGCTGATAGGAATGTGTAAAGTTGGCTTTTAAAACCAGCTATTTTAGAGCATGTGTATACTCTGATATAATGATTCGATACAGAGTGGAAATTGGGGCTGGAAGAGGAAAAAAGTAAAAGTGCACAAAAGGCCATAGAAAGCAGGTGAAATCTATCTAACCTAAGAGGAGGCAAGAAGAGTACATGGTGGTGATGTTTGAGAGATTTTTTTATTGCTTATATTTTCTCAGTAAGAGTGAGGCTAGAAGGAGGATTAGGATGGTGTTATTTTTGTGGTTTGAGGAAAAGATGCAAGTAATATCCCATGTAGGTTAAGAAGAGTAAATAGGAAGAAGAAACCCAGAGTTGCAAAGCAATACAGAGCTCAGCTGAGGTTAATAGTTATAAATTTAAGACTCAACAGCATGACTGTTGATTTTTGGCCACCATTTTTATTACATAGGTGCTGCCAAAGTATGAAGAGGGCTGGATTTAATCATCAATAACACTCTTCTGAGGGAGTGTGAAGGAGGAAAACAAAAGCAATACAGGTAAAGGTGTAAGTATGCTCAGGAAGCTGAACCATGTAATTATAATAGTGAAGTTGATAAGTCATTGGATTTTAATATTGTCATGCGAGATTCTTGCAGTTGGGATAGCAGAGGCAGTGTGCTAGAAAGATAGGAAGAAGGTTGTGAACAGAGTGAGGTTTTTGAAATTAACAACATAGAGCGAGTGCAGGTTTTGGTAATGAAACAATCTGGCGTACGACTATATTAGTTACCTTTCTAGAGTCAATGGTTTGCAGATTTAATACAGGACAAATACAAGTTGCAACATTCACACACAAGCCAAATGCAGGAAGAGTACAGAACATCTACCTAGGCCCCGAGACCTGAAAGATCCAATCAAGGGCTGGGAGCCCACAGCAATGTCCCGTGTACACCCGTGTCTGCACTAAAAAGCTGAAGAAATCTATGCTGGAACCAGGATACAATGCTCACAGTGGAGATGAAGACCAGAGCTCCCCTGAAGTGAAGAGCAGCCATCCTTGAGGAAAGTGAGGCCCCGTGCTCCTGCGACGAGAACGGCTGAGTTTCCTTCAGGAGAACCAGCCACAAGAGAGCTTCTCCTGGGAAACAGCCTGCTGCTATCTTCAGCTCCTGTTCTCCTTTACGCTGCATCAGCAGCAGTCCTCAGGTAGATCGTCTGCCCCCAGAACCACACCAACTCAGTCCTGCTCATGCTGACCACAATAAGCCCACCACAATGACCTTGATAATAAGGGACAGAGGCAGAGATCTTTGAAACAGTGAAACTAAACATACTGAGATAATCACCATGAGTTAGGAAGTATGTTGCATGAGAAGGAATGGCAAGAAGGCCAGGAGGTAACACCTAGAATTCCAGCATTCTGGGAAGCTGAGGCAAAAGGATCTCAAGTTCTAGGCCAGCTTGGACAACTCTCTGTTTCAAATTTTCAAAAAAGGCTGGGGGTGTCTCTCAGTGAGAAGGCCCCCAGTTCAACCCCCAATACAGAAGAAGAAGAAAGCAGAAAGAGGAAGAGGAAAAGAAAGGAGGAGGAAGTGGAGGAGGAAGAGGAAAAAGAAAGGGAAAGAAAACCAGAAGCTCAGACCCTCAAGCAAAGCCAGGAGTAACTAGGGTGTTACTATTTTCAAATAGCTACACAATTCGAGATGGGGAATAATATATTTTGAAAAATGGGATTCTAAACACGAAAGTAAAAAGCTCCAAAACAGTCTTCAAAAATGATTTTAAGCTTTTTTCTTTCTATACACTGTAATGTGTTTGGAGCAAATGGTGACTCTACCAGTTCAAATGTCCACCACAGATTCCATTAAACTATACGCACATTCATACATATATATGTATATGTATATGTAGTTTTTAAGAGAATGCAGGGGTAAAACTTTATTAATATTCTCAATGAGACCATGATCCAGGAAATTTTTAGAAACACAAATAAATGTTGAATGGAATTAAACACTTACTGAGCACCCATTTGCCTAGTACTCATCTTGGAACTGAGTCCAAAAAATATGTAAGATAGACTCTTTATCATAAAATTTCCTATACCTTGGTTTTCATGGAGTAGAGGTGAGAATAATTTTATGTGGAAAAGTCATAGTTTAAACAAGTGATAATTGGAACAGAAGGGACAAGCTGTATGATCATAAGTAAAAGAGTGACTCATTGTACCTGGATGGTTCAGAAAACTCTTCATGGAAACAGTAACTTTAAACTGGACTTTAATGAAATGGAGAGTTTGTAGAAATAATTGGAAGAAAAGCAACATGAGCTGAAGAAATTATATTTTAAAATATCACTCACAAGGGCTTAGAATGTCATTATCTCTGTCAGGATGACAACAAACCTAATGACTGAGTTCTAGAGTTCTTGAAAGGGTACAATAAAAATGTTTCCTTTTGAGCTATTTCAGGAAAAGATCAGAATAATACAGAAGAGTGTGCAGATTTTCTTAAATGGCAGGAAACCTCTGAATGTTATTTGAAACTACAAGTGTCATGTAATATAGTCTAAGCTAGGATTTAGCGTAAGAATTCCAACAGCAAAACAAAATGAATTACATATTTAGGAGCTTAGAGGTAGGGAGATCATCACTTAACTCACACCATAAAAGGAACTGTAAGATTTAAATTAGTGTGATAGCAGCACTTGTTGACAAAGTAATATACACATAAAAAAATAGCAATACAAACTATAGGACCTGGCTGCATATAAATGTTGGGTGGAAGGGAAGGTTGATGGCAAGAGAATGAAAAGCGATTAGCATTTCTAGCCTTCAGGACTGGGTGCCTAGCAATACCTCTACCAAAGAAATACCCTTACCTACTCTGCAGGGAAGAGAATTTCAGTGGATTCTGACAGTGAAGAGTGTTCATTAGTACACTGTGTCTCTTAGCAAGAAATTCAGGAAGTCAGAGGCAGAAAGACAAATTTGAAGGTTCTTAGCTTGGAGTGATGCAAAGTCATGTCTTTCACTGAATAACTTAGTAACTGAGAGAATTGTAATACACAAAGCACTGCTGGAGTACCTAGGGGATTAATATCCGTAGCTGTCATAAGCGTCTCCCATTCAGACCAAGGTCCAGTCAACGCTATCGACGAAGGTGGTTTGCACTGTTACAGGCCGGCAGCTCTTGTCACTGGTTAGTTTACCTTCTCCTGTTTACGGGGCCTATTACACATACTTGGCTGATGTTTATCCTCAGCTCTGATAAACCGAGAATTGTTATATTTGAGAGGAATCCAGGGAAGAAGTCTGAGGATGAACAATCAGTGAAATGAAAGGAGAGTTTTTTAAGGTGTAAGACGTATGTGCTGATTAGGGGATTGTTGGTAAAGCTGTTTCAGTAGAGAGATGAAAGGGTCTGTGTTAGATTGCTCAGCCATGTGCACTTTGTGTCTGTGGTAGAAGAGAAACAACAATTGTAATTGACATTTTCATAAATTAAGGGAAGCAAAGAAAGAGATGGTCAGTCAGGATTTTCTTGGTTACGAGCAAAACAAAACCTGTTTCAAATGGTCTTCTTCAACAGCAAAAACAATGGCAACACAATAAATGGAGTTGGGGGTGGAGAGTGGAAAGGAACATATCTGACTTATAAACACACTTCAGGATGGGCTTCAATCCGGGGTTTTAGTCAGATAAACAGGTGTCAGCTTTTCTATTTTTCTCATAGCTGCTAGGCCTGTATCTTACCTGGAGTCCATACACAAGGAAAAAGAGAACCACTTTTTCAGACTTCAACAGCAATTTTTTTTTTTTTAACTTCAGGTACTGAAGATTGAACTACATTGACACTGACTTTTTCTAGAAACCTTGCTTTAAGGATTTGTGTGTTTATGACTTTCATGGCATGATATGGCAATGCCACTCTGGTTGCCCCACAGAAGACCATTTTAATTTGTTTGATGTGTACTCCTTTATTCTGTTGTGTTTTTTAAATATATGTATTATTTAGGTAATTATGTTTTAAATTACCTGAAGAGGATGCTATATATTCTACTTTTTCATTAGGTATTGTTTTATGTTCCAATTGTGTTATCATTACACATCTAATTATTGATTTCATTTCTATATAACACCCCACAGTATTCATCTACAATATTTTTCTCCCTCTCTCTGATAGACTTTCCACCTGTCTCCAACTCCCCATGCCACAAACAACTTATCTATTCAAAAATATGGTGGATGCCATATAACCATATGTATATAACTGTAGTGTCATCTACATACAGTTATAGGGACATGGAATACATCAGTGAATTAAACAGACATTACTGTACATCCTTATATATACCCTCTTGTCAACCTGTGAAAAGATTCCTTTATATATGTCAAAGAGGCAAATTCAGCACAACTTAATGCTTTGAATTTAATTAGGCCATATGGCCCATCTGTATACCATATGGTCCATCACTGTGCTGGGCAATATGATGGGCTAATTGGCTTAGTCCAATACACACTCAGCCCTGAGCCAGTGGGTGAGTGTATTGCAGACTGTGCTCACTTAAAGCAAATTAGGATGTGAAAGGAAAGAAAATGGGAGAAAGCAGACAGTGAACAAATATTGATATAATAGCAATTACTATAGGTGTCCTCCAGAGATAGGAAAGCAACTTGGCATTTATACACCCTCCACTCCATGCCAGACATTTAAAAACCCACATGATGAAGAAACACAACACACACACACACACACACACACACACATACACATACACATACACGTACGTCCAAAAAATTTTTTAAAAATCAAAGTTTCTGACTCAGTACACCTGGAAAGCCACAAGATTTTACATTCTATGAACCTACCATTAATGCTGACTCTACCCACATGGGAACCACATTTCAAGAACCACTGGGTGGATGGGGCATGGTGGCACATGCTTCTAATCCCAGTACTCGGGGAGCCTGAGGCAGAAGGATCAAGTACTGGAACTCAGCTTAGAAAACTTAACAACTTACCAAAGGCCTATCTCAAAAGTTTTTAAAAAGGAGGGCTACAGATACAGCTCAGGGCAAAGGCCCTAGGTTCAATCTCTAATACTACAAAAATCCCCCCCCCAAGAAAATCCAAAACAAACAAAAAAGAACCACTGCTCTAGTCTAAAGACTAAAAGTTATTAAATATCATAATATATTTGTACTAGGAGGCTCAAAAGAAATAATATATATCAAAGTGTTTGATAACCCTAAACATGCAAATTTGAAAATATTAGTAATTAGTATCTCACTTACACAAGACTCAAGGTGAATAACCACATTAGTCTTTGAAGAGGTTTCAAGAAAAAAATTGTAATGAAAGGATAGAATGAGTAGATTGATTAATCTACATATAAATTTCATTTCATAAATTTTCCAATAAGCATCTAATGTCTTTGTTGACATTTGTTGATTCTTACTAGAATTCCCAGATAGACTCTGTATCACATGCTGTATTTGATTTAGTGGCAAGGCAAGTTCACAAAACTCACCCTCTGAAATATAACCTAATAAAATCAATATAAAATAGATAAGCTCAGCTGTCTACAAGATGGTATCTGAAAAGGGTACTAATGAGACTCTCAGCCTTATGCAAAATGATCAAGCTATCTCTTGAGTGTAATAAAAACCTGAGGACCTCAATCTAATTAAGGTGACCAGAATATATTCTCAAGGCTACAATTTAGAAAAAAATTTAAATTATGCTTTTACCTGGTAAATTATGATAATGAGTTCAGGGAAGGAGATAGTCTAAATGAAGAACATGAAAATAAATAATTGATCTACAATAGTTTATAGATATACACCCAATGCTACCCAGATAAGTGTCTTATCTGGTGGATGTGAAACTTTACTGATTAATAGTTTAATGAACAACAAGAACAATTCATCAGGGTTAACCTTAATTTGTAACAGATGGCTGGTAAGACAGTGGAAAGTGACTTTCTGGAATTCAACTATATTCTGGTTATTTCTTTGGCCTTCTAGGTATCCTGAGAGAGAAGAGATGGTACCCTGAATCCTATGTACTCAAATTCTCTAACATTACAAAAATCTAAATTTATTTCCCCTCTTTTCTTCCATTCAGCTAGGAACTGGGTATCTGTCATATTGATTCAGAGAAGATACATGGTAACACCAAAGCCCTTTAAAAATACCTTAAAGATTGTGAAAGAAGTAAAAAGAAAAAAAAAAATGAGGAGAATTTTTGTATACAGAAAATGTGTCTTCAAGAAGCAAGGGATGAAAAGAATCTTTAACTCTCCCATTGTTCCTACAAATTCTCCTGAACCACACACTAGCTCATATATTGACAGCTGGTCCGTAAGACTCTATCTCCAAGATCCTGTTCTGTATCTGATCAGTAACAGATTAGTGTTTTGGGGACTGCGGAAGGAAGGACCATAGCCTGAGGCCTGGTGCCTCACTGCCTATCAACTCCCTCACCCCTTTCTTTCCTATTGTCTGAATGAAATAGTGCATTTTCTTTTTAAGAAATGTTTAGTATAATAAAGCTTTTATATTTCCTAATTAGGTGAAAAAAAATTGTGCAGGTTTTAAAAAGCTTATGTTACAAATACAATGGTTAATCTCTGGGTACAGATACATCTGTTCCATCTCATATGAATATGCTAATGATAATTCAGAACATCCATCATAATGCATTTTATATTGATATAGAAATATGCAAAAAAGTATAATAAACCATATCCAATTTCCTAAACATTAATTATGAGGCATCACTGGGCAAATCATCACAATAAATCTCTGCATTTGGAGGCCATCTAGCTAGCACCAAATTCTTATGAAATATGTTAGCATCAAATATATCTCCATAATTAATTATAAGACTTCTACAGTGTGAGAGAAATTAAATTTATTTTGTATGATTCCAGAGGGCAGAAGAAGTGCCAAGGAGTTGAATTCTAAGGAGCAAATTATTTTAATTATTATTATTAGAAAGATATTTCTAAGAAATAGAACTGTTAAAAAATTGAAAGGCCTAACCCCAAACTGAAAATTATGTATGGGTGATATAAAGGGCGTTTGAACAGCACCTAAGGAGTAGACCAAGTGACCTTTCAGATATTACTCCATTCAGAATCTGTGACCCTCTACAAATAGAGTCTCGGGAGTTTCTAATAGCTTGGTTCCATTTAGTGCTGAAATTCAAAAATCTAAATGAGACTACACAAAAATGTACTTTGAATGTAAATGCATTCCCTGATACTCAGTCTTTTTTTTTTCTTTACATTATCGTGTAAGTCCATGAGAATTTCCAAATCATTGCTCATCAGTCTTCACAGCACAGTGCCTGCACCTCATTGGCACCAAATGATTGCTGTTAAGTAGAAGCTAAAATCGCCTGGACATATGGACATGCATTTTTTTCCCTAGATCTATTTCTCTTTCCGTTCTTGCTATTTAACTAGAATGGATCTTCATTACATTGACTCTGGTGAGGTACACAACCCATTCAAACCTTTAGAACATTATTTTGAAGATTGTGAAGGAAGTGAAAACAAAGTAGTGTGTTCTTGGGACTAGAAAATGTGTCTTGGAGAAGTACGGAATAGGTAGGGCCTGGCTTAACCTGTCCCATCATCCCTTTTTAGGGCTGTGGTTCCATGAACAGCATCAGGGCCTGTCTCTAATAATGGAGCTAGAACGCAGAGTCAGCGAGAATGTGGTGACTCGGTGGGCAGTAAGCAGACAGACCAGCGGCGGTTAGGATGGAGTTTCAACTTGACTGGCCCTGAGAACCCACCCTTAGGGATTGGTAGGGAACACTTCTAAGTGTATCGGGGTGGGTTGTGGAGGTGCGGACTTGAGGTTGCCCATCGCCCCCTTCCACACTGACATCTTCCCCTGCTCCGCTTCTCAGAGATCATGAACTAAGCAGTTTTTCTCTGCCATGCTCCTCCAACATGATGTCACTGCTTTGCAGCCAGCTATCATGGATGGAAACCATGAGCAAATGAAACCTTTCCTCCTTTAAGTTGCAGGTGTTGGGTTTTGTGTCTCAGCAGTGAGAAAGCTGACTAATACAGATTCAGGCAGATCTGCCAACACTTCCGCCCCTCCCCCCTTACTCTCCAGGCTCCGGTAACCTGGACCTTCTTCTGTTTCCCAGCACGGCTAGCAGTCTCCTGTCTCAGGGACCTCGCAGGGGCTATTTACCTGGATGTGAGTGTCCATTCCCCTTGCTTCCTTTCTCCCATAGAACTGGGAGCAGCCAAGAGGCTCCTAACCTGACTCAGGCAGATCAGAACAGCACACACGGGCCAGAACAACTGGTGTGGCATAACCGCCTGTGCACCATAGCTCAAGAACCAGAGTCCACGCAAAGGTCAAGGCCCAGTACTGAGGGGAAGAGGCCTAAAAAGAACTGAGAAGAACATTTTCCAATAGCCCATTAAATTTCAAACATCAGAAATTAAGAGATTATAGCAAAGGGATTCCTCTTTTACACCCGAGTAATACACTAACATCCATGCCAACAACTAGTGGATGAAAAGAACCTATCAAATCAGATCAGAAGATGCTGAAAATGTAAAGCTTTTTCTCATTCAATTTTTCATGTTTCCACTGGGCATTGTGCTAATTTTCTTTTTTAAATTACTGACTGAAGCTCCACAATGTCATAGACTTCATTTATGAATTCTGTTTTTAAATAACAATAGCACAATCTCATGGCGACAACATGTAGCAGAATTTTTTTCTCAATTTTTTAGGGGATGTTGGGGATCGAACTCAGGGCCTTGTGCTTGCTAGGCAAGTGCTCTACCACTGAGCTAAGTCCCCAGCCGCTTGTAGAAGAATCTGAGGTCACACAGGTCTGCCCTCCTCCTCGCCATCTTCCGCTGATAATAAAATGTAGTCAAAGAAGATTTTTAAAAAGACACCCAGAGTCCATTTAGTATGTGGTTGACTATTATTTCATCTTCCCTACAAAATGAAAGCCAGGTTTCTGTCTGAAGAACATAACATAACAATGGTTTCTCAGTCCTCCAGTGAACACTTGCTTAAATGTTCTTTACATTGAAATTTTCTCGTATTTGACCTAAATAGTCCCTGCTGCAGCTCATGACCATTACGTCCTATTCCTTTCTCCTTGTCTGGAGGAAATAATGGCTCCCTGACCTCTATTTAATATCCCTTTATGACATTATATACCATAGTTTGATCTTCCCTCTCTCATTGTGACTAGGCTGACAGCACTCTCATCACTTCGCCTTGACTTCTTGCTCTTGCTTTCCAACCTTCTGCTGTGTCCTGTATGAACTCTCCCGCCGTCACTCATTTTCACTTCAAGTGCACGTCTATTTCAGCAAGCTGAGGCTGCTGGGACTTTACTGGAGATTAAAATTGAAGAGGAGCTATTATTCCCAAGGTGGCACTTCTGAATTTTAAAATCGCTTTGAGACGACGAGCCTTATCAAGTGCTTTCATGAGGTTTCCAGAGCCATAAGAATTAGCAACATCTTGCGTCACAGTGTGACAGGATGTCCCCGTCGAAGACTGCTGAGGGCTGTGGAATACTTGCCTGCTCTGATCGTGTTGTGCCCTTGCTCAAAGTTCTCTCTGGGACTTAAAAATAAGGTCAAAGTCCATTGCCCAGTACTGGAACCCATGCGTCTTAGCCTGTTCCTGCTGCTATAACAAGATATCTTAGAATGGATAATTTCTGTTTCATGTTCTGTACTGCAGAACATGTCTGCAGTACATAATAATTACATTCACCGTAAGGAATTGGGACATATACATAACACATCTTAATTCTTTTTCTTCCTTTTCCCCTCCCTTCTCGCCCAGCTCCCACCATCTCTTGGTCTTCTTACCACAGAGATAGATCTTTAGCAAATGAGATGGAATTTAAATTTAGCCATATGAATTTTGAGAGGACATAAACATTCAGACCATACCACCCTGGCTCCAATAATTCTTTTTAGTTTTACCACATACTAATTTTTGTCCAGAAGCCTTATTCTGTGTCACTGGGCTACGAGTATATGCTAATTCCAGGTTGCTTTTATAGAGTCATACTTAGTACATAACCTAATAAACACATTATTTTAATGTTGCGTAGTGTCACATAATCTAATGTGTTGAATTTTTATATTTGTTATCCCTTTAATAAGATCGGACTGCTTGCAGATAAGGGAGACTGCCATGGTTGAGTTTTTTAAAAGTGATCATTCTGAAATTGGTTTTGGTGTTTTAAAATTGGCATAAAAAAGGATAAAGCAGCTGATGCCAATATGCTCCTTTTCGGCCCAAATGAATAGCACTGTTTCACACAAGTAGCTTTTAGTCGTCTGATGAAGCCATGTAGTCAGTATCTTAAACTACTTTGTTTTGCAGTTTGTTTCAGAAGGCATAGATTTTTTTTTTCTTAAGAAATTACTATGGCTCTTTCACATTTAAAATGAATTGCTTATCTTTAAAGATTACTAGGATATTAAGCCAGGTGTGATGCGCACACCTAAAATCCCAGCAGCCAAGAGGATGAGGCAGGAAGACTGCTGTGATTTCAAAGGCAGTGCAGGCTACACAGTGAGTTCAAGGCAAGCCTGGACTAGAGAGTGACCTTGTCTCAAAAATAATAATAATAAAGTTTACAAGGATATCATATTCGATTGGAACTGAATGAATAATGATCAAGTTACAGATAAGAGCCCCACTGAAATCTATCAATTTTAATGACTACATAGTTTTGTAAAAAGCAATTAATTTTCTTTTACAAAAAAATTTTATTGCATATTTTTGAGGTTTACTTGATGTTGTAGGGTACATATCGGTGGTAAAATGATTTCTATAGTAGAGGATAGGATACCTATAGATGGATACATATAGAGGATAAGATACATACAGACTATAGAATACATATAAATGATAAAATGGTTTCTATAGTAGAGAAGATTAATATATCGATTTTCTTACAAGGTTACTTTTCTTTGTGACCAAAGTAGAAAAATTCTACTTCCATAATAAAAGTATTTATAATACAATACAATTTCATTCCCTATAATCTTCATGTTGTATATTAAATCTCCAGATTTGTTCATCATAGGATTCTTGCAAAAAAAGACTGTAGTATGTAAAGCCTGGACTTCCAAAATATTTTATCTGGCATATATGTCACATATATATCAGTGCCATAATTAAAATGTAAGCAATATGTTTAGAGTTAAAACCTCATAACCTAGGCATGTTGCTATTTTTTTTTAATGAAAAGGATTGCAAATGGAGTCTAACATGGAAACTAACACTTACCATGAAAATATATATGGACATGAAATGAATGGAAATTCCTAGTAGGTTATATTCAAGTTACTGACTTTTGTGAAAGGTTTATTGGATAAAAATGGTCCCCTTTCAGGTGGCATGAGATGTATAAATAAACCTCTGCATCTGCCTACCTTCAATATTTTATTGACTCTTTTCCAATAGAAAAACTAAGATATGAATCTCTGGATTCCTAATAGTTCCATTTTTTATTCCTTGGAATTCTCTTCCTGCAGAATCTTTCCTTGCATAAAGGAATGTGTAAGAACAATACACAAAAAAAACTTACTTGAAATGATAGGTATAAGAAGCTGTTTGCAAATAATAAAATAAATGAATAATTAATAATGAATAATAAATAAATGTACAATTAACCTTTTAATATTATCTGAGTATGTTTTATTCAGAGATGCACCAAACTTAGTTGTAGATATTAACGATATCAAACACATTGTCCCGGCTGTCAAGCAGTTGGTTTATTCAATAATTTTTTATCATTATGTTTATCGATTGTTCCCTGTCTAAATGTCAAGCACAGTGCTAGCCTCTGTCTACTTTCTAGAAGCTAAAAACCCAGCAAAGAAACAAAGTAGAGGCAACCAAAGATGAAGATGAAAGTGAATAGCTCAGAACTGAGTGCAGTGGAGACCTGGTGGCAAAGTTTGAGAGAACCGGGTGCTGTGGGGGAGGAGAATGCAAGGCTCAGTTAGTGGCCAATTGCAGAAAGCCTCATGAGAAGGTTAACATCTGGGCTGAGTGTTGAAAGACAGTGTCAACCAGCCAATGAAGTTGGTGGGAGCACCTAGGAACACAGAATAGTACGAGCAAAGACACCGAGGTCAAGGAAGGTAATAGAGCTGGCAGATCGGGTGTGCAGAGCAGAAAATGGCTGAAGACGAGATTTATGCATCCATGTATTTATTCATTTGAGAGATGTGTCTGGAGAAGAAGTGACTTTAGGCCACCACCCTACACCTGGGGATGAAGTAATGGCTTAGAGAATCCCTGAGGTTATGAAATTTGAAACATATTGGGCCAAATAAGCTTTAGGTGATTAGTGATGATAGAAATTAATAATTCTCTGATGACAAGTACAACAAAGGAGACGTGAAAAGTGTTGTAAGGACATGTAGTTGGGAGGAGTGGCTAAATTTACCCGGAATTTCTAAAGAGTGATTAATAGAACAAGCAGGAGTTAGCAGGAGGGGAGACAAGGCAAGAAGGTAAGTCTAAGAATCCTGCACAGACTCGCAGGCCACATGAAGGCTTCTGGCGTAACTTCTGGTGTAACAGAGCACTCTGGAAATTGCAGGAGGTTGACTGTCGAAAGCAGAACAGTCACACAACAGAAGGTAGAGGCAATCAGAAGTTGAGAAAGATTTGTGAAGAGAAGCAGAGGTCCAGGCATGAAGGATTCTGCATGCCATGCTAAGCAATATCAATTTTTATCCTGAAATAGGAAAGTAAAAGCAAGGGAAAGTAAAAGTAAGGGAAACATCTAACATGTCTCTGAGATTTTCTGGCTGCTAAACTAGCTGGATATTTGTATTATTCAATGAAGAAATAAAAAAAAATGACGTGGAGACTTTATGTGCTCTTACTGAGTCTAAAGTATCTAAGGGCCTTCTGAACAGTGTTAAACAATGGCTGATAAATTTCTAATCTACTCAGGAGAAAAGTCTGGGCAATAAAATTGGGGAGAGAAAACAAAAAGTAAATAAATGCTATGTGTAATACTGAGTTGCACTGACCTTAAGTCTGTGAAGAATTCAAAGAAAGAAAAGCTCCTAATTAACCAGAAATTTTAAAATGATTGGCACTAGAGTGATGGAATCCCAGTCAATTTTCAAGGATTGGTAAATCTGTGAAGGTAGCAGAAGATAGGGGGGTAAAGGGAGGATGGCAAAAGGCAGAACACTATGTACAAAGACAGACAGGAAGAAGCATATTCCAATAGCAAACAAAGAAAATCGGACTGAAAAGGTTTTTCCAGAGTCATCTCAAGTTAAGGTCCACCATCAGTACAGTACATCCCTTGGCTTGTACTCTGCACAGACATACACAGTCACATAAACAGACACACACACACGGAGACACACACTGGCACTATATTAGGGATAATAACAGAAATTTGAGGGGGTATAAGTAGAACATCTGACCAATGATTCATACTTTCACCACACAGTTGTTATAACTGAAGTGAGAAAAAGAGATGATTTTGTACTAAAGACTCACTTCTATCTTCTATGATTAAATTTTCAAGCTGCCTTCATATCCGTTATCTTACTTTATCCTGCTATCAACCTTGAGGTTCAAATCTGCTTAGTGATTGCCTGTCAATTAGTAAGTGATAAATGAGAGTTGAACTGACGTCTTCCCACTCTCACTACAAACCTTCACTTAGTACCACTGTATCGTGACCATGTAGATATTTTTTACATATTTTAAGCATGGCATTTGTCCCATGAATAGTGTCTCATTTTGTTTTCTTTTTTTTCCTTAAACTAAATGTTTCAATTTTTTACTGAAGAGAAAGATACATATTTGGAAAGGTTAAATTGTTAGTAACTTCTGCAAAGCAATCAGTGATGCTCATAATACCCATTTTACCTGCACCACTATCCTCACTACCTTTAATAAAAAAGATGATGTCCTTAGAGAAATAGCACTATTTTAAAATGATTTTCAGCTCTGTGAACATGTAAAATCCTTGTGTAACTACAGATGGTAGCCTGGGCTCAGACGTACCTGTTGTTTGGGTTTCTATGGAAATGGCAAAACTTGCCATTTATAAGAAAAAATTATTCACAGAGATTTGTGGAAATCAAACAAGAAAGGATTCTTAAACATGTATATGTGTCTCCCCTTGGGAAAAAAGGAGGTGTGATCATGCTCAGTCAAGGGCAACAATGGTAATGATCCTCAAGATGTAAATTCTCAACTCGGACAGATAAAATTCTGTCTGAATTCAAGAATTATTCCAGAGCTTACATAATAAATTCTGGTTTGTTATAGGTATTTTTGCAGCCAGTATATATTTGACAAATAATAATGTTTAACGAATTTCTCACATAGTTTTCCTTTTTAGGACATTTTTGAATGATTAATATATTTCAGGTGACAAATAAAATTATGTTAGGAAAAGTTTTATAAAAATTTTTAGCATTATTTACATGAATCGGGCCCTTATTTGAGTCATAAAGTGACAAGATTTCCTAGCAATGTTACTTATAAAGACATAGGTATTATTTATAAATTACATCCAACATACAACTAGTACTGATGCAAAAGGGAGAGGTAGGCAGAAATACACACACATACACACACACACACACACACACACACACACACACACACACAGTCATAAACCACGAAAACCAATATTTCGGAATAACGGTACAAGGGTGATCCGTGAGTCTGTAAGTCACAGGAGTGGAGCTCAACTCCTTTGTTCTTCCGGAGTTGTCAGTTTAACACAGTGGATACGAGACTCTGCCCCCAGTTTCAATCTGTCACTTAAAATTAATATAATAGATAGACACAAGCTCCTAGTTATCTTGACTGGGGCAAGAGTAACAAGAATGAGATTTAGTCTCTTACTTGAACAATCTTTAAAACCAGACAAAACAAGTGAAATAAATGGTCTTCGTGGCACTGTTTATCAAGCAACAAAAGAGATAATACAAACAAGGTACGTCTCATTACCCTGGTATATGTAATATGACAACTAGGTGAATAAAATTGACATTTTAAAATCCCAGAAATCCACACCAATGTACGGTAATACAGCACAGATCAGTGAGACACAGGATGTGTGTGTTGAGGGAGGAAGTGGCTGGGGTTTGCAGGAGGAAGGAATTACAGAAGAACACGAGGGGGTTTTGCAAGCAGTGGATGAGTTCAGTAGCTTGTTGTGCTGGTTCAAATATGCACACACTTGTCAGAACATACCTGAATGTACATGTTGAGTATGTGCACTTCAGTGTCTGTCATTATGATTTAATAAAGCTGTTTTCAAAACTATATAGCTTAGAGGAAGTTACTAAACCTTGACTTTCCTTATCTGTAAAGTGGTGGTAACAATGTTACCAACTTTCTAAGGATATTGCATGGATTAAATACTATGTTGTGTATAAGAGACTCCCCTCACTATCTAGTATATTAGAAATGTTCAGTGTCTCTCAGTTCCGGATGATAAGTATTTTTCCTTCCTTCCTCTTCCCCCGACTGACAGTGGAGCGCACACTGTACATGACCGTGAACTTCTATCATGCCCCATAAGACAAGGCATCGTGGTAGAACCTCAGTGAGTTTGTTGACAAGAAATTAATCTTCCAGCATTTCTGGGCTGTCTAATGCTTGGCTGCAGCAAATTAAGTCCTGTGTGCTCTCCCTGCCCCGATGCGTGTCTGTGGAAGCCAAAACGCTATTATGCCAATATTTCTGTTGGGCAAAGTGACAGGAAGAGAATGGAGTGGAAAAAAGCTGCAAATGGAGTAATTCTGATAGATATTGTGATATTTCAAAGTTCAATGACAGAATTCACTAAAGACTCCAGCTTCCTGCCTGTGTTTACACAGCTAGTGAATATTTTGATGATGCTAAAAAATACACCTTTGTGATGCGTTGCTGTGGACTGACTTATGTCCCCATGACATTTATATGTTCAAGTCTTAACCTCAGGATCTTAGAATGTAATTGTATGCCGATTGACTGTTTAGAGGGGTAATTAGATTATAACGAGGTCACTAGTGTAGGCCATAGTCCAATATGACTGGGATCCTTTTAAGAAGAAGAAATATGGACCCTGACACATTAGAGAGAAGATGGTGTGAAGACACATGAGAAAATGGCCATCCACAAACTCAGAGGAAAGAAACTCTGAGGTCACCTTGACCTTCAACCTCTAACATCCAGAACTGTGAGAAAAAAAAATTCTGTTGTTTAAGCTACCTAGTCTGTCACAGTAACAAGAGTAAACTGATACATAGACCTGTTAGTTGTTCTTAGAAACCAGTGGTCACCATGCTCTCACACTTAGAATTAATTATTTTCTTTTGAGATACTCATAATCTCTCTATATTTGTAGATAGATAGATGCTAGATAGATAGATCGATCATTATATATATGCACACCTGCATACAAACAGGTCTCAAGATTTTTCAGTCTACTCTCAGTGTCGCCATGTTTGTAATTTTTCTTCTGCTAATGGTTTTCTGGCTTTGCCCACTAGTAATTGTTTTCTTGGAAGTGTTATTCATTCTTTGGCCTGGCACCATATGCACATTAGGAGCACAGAGTTCTCGGGATTCTTCCTCCTTTGTTCCTCCAAGTAATCGTTCTGGCTCACACACTGAAATATTTACCTCCCACTCATTAAACTTACGAAAGTTAAATGGGTGTAACAAAAATACATAAATCTTTTTTGAACACATCAGAAAACTAGAAAATGAAATACAAGAGCTGCTCCCTTTTTTGGAAATGGAAAGTTTTACCTTTGCTTTATCTAATTAAAATTAATGATTCAGTTATATTTTGGTATCAATTTTGGGTTCTTACATGTTGGCATCAATACTGACCAATTCAAGTTATAAATGAAAATAATAGACATGATATAGTCTTCTTTCCTAAACTAATTTTTCACCAACAGCTGCTAACTTTGGGGAGGCTGTGAAAGAAGGAAGAGGGAAAGAGAAGGGTCTTAGAGGATGAGAAGAAAGACAGAGTGAATTTAATGGTTACCACAATTGTTTCCTCCTTTGCAGTTGTTTCTTCTTTCTACAACTTGTTTATGCCAAAGACTTCAATGTTTTGCCAGTATCAGAAACTTGTCCTGTTGCTTACATTATGATTCTCATCTCATGGTTCATCATAATCCTCCATCAGAATTTCATAATGTGATTGGTGAAAATGCAAATTCTTGAGCCAATTCCACATCCACTGGATACAAATATTGAAGGACTATGGACCAGGAATTTGTATTTTTGTCATGCTACCAAAGTCTTTTTTCTTTTTTAGTTTGGGGACAACTTTCTTAAATTCTGTATTAGCAGGGAAAGTTAATGGATATAAGATCCCCCAACTGTAAGGAAAGGTGATTTAGTAGATAGAGAACAGGACATTTGCTGGAGATAAAACAGGTTTGTATTTGTTTTTATTTTCCTGGTGTTATTGTGAAGAAAGAAAATAGTGTGAAGCTAGAAATATCTTCCTGTTACAAATAAGAAGACTACTTTAGAAACACACAAAACGCACAGTTTGTAGTTCAAAACTATCAAGAGATCAATATCTTTAGAGACTATGCTCAATGTGCCTATTGATACTTGACTTTTATAATGTTTAACATTGATCCTTGGCAACATTTTAAGCTATAACATAGAGACCTCTCTCGTCTTTGTAAGTCGAGAGTTAAAATACAGTAATTGCATCAAATGCCTTGAACAAATAAAATTTTTCATGTCCTGGTGTTTAAGAAAAAAAGGAAACTAGATGTGGTGGGGCATGCCTGTAATCCTAGCTCTCAGGAGGCTGAGGCAGGAGGATTGCCACAAGTTTGAGGCCAGCCTGGGCTACATAGTGAGTTCAAGACCAGCCTGAACTATATAGCGAGACCCTGTCTCAAAAAATCAATCAATCAATCAAATAGATAAAAATGAAAAAGGAGAGCTTTATCAGTTGAGATTTTAAGGACATTTTTTATAAAGAGCAACAAGAAGTTAATAACTAATTATTGTCTTCTCGGAAAAAGAGTAAATTAGAGCAACCACTGAAAAATCATTATGTACAACACAAGCATGTGTGCATCCAGCTTCTGTGATATTTTGCCTCCCATGTCTACTCTGCCGAAGTTATTCTCTGTATCGTTATTTAGCATTTCTTACAGCTATGAAATACCCAGCGTAACATAATAAGATGTTTCTTTACTCATCATCTGGCTGGCTCTTCACAGATCCAAGGTCCGTCCATCACGTATTTCCTGATCCAAGTTCCTCCTCTGACAAATCTTTAGGCCCACGCCCTGTGTGACAGCTACCTACAAGCTGAAAGACTACTCTGGTGTCAGTTAGCTGCCCAGCTTTCTGAAGCTTTCCTCTTTCGCAAATACTTACCGCTTTGTCCCACCAGCTTCTCAATACAACCTTTTGCCTCAGTGTTGGAGCCCTTAATCCTTTCTGCCAGTTTCAACTACCAGTTTTTCTTGCATGCCTGTATTAAAGTTCCCAGAGAAACAATTAAGGGGATACATATAAATATACAGAGATTAAATGTAAGGAATTTGCTTATGTAATTACAGCTAACAAATCCAAAATTCGCAATGTGGGCCAGCAGGCTAGAGACCCAAAGAGCTGATGGCATAGTGCCAAGCAACCTGCTGGAGAATCTCCTCTTGCTCAGGGCCAGGCTTTTCGATACTGTTGGTTGCCTCCAGCTGATTGGATGAGGCCCACTCGGATTATAGAGGAACAACTACTTACCAAAAGTTACTCACCCAAAAACAGCCTTCCTGTTGACCCATGAAGTTAACCACTATACTTCCTTGTGCCCAAGTCACCATGTTCTGAGCACTTGATTGGATTTCATTCTCCAAACATATAGTGCGGCCGAGACCCACTCCCAGCATCTGTCATGTACTTAACAACAGCCAAAAAAGATGAACAGTGCATAGCTGCATCCAGCTACCCACCCTGCTCTAGGTAATTTGATTATGCCAAACAATGAGGTAACTGAAAGATGGCGAATGCTCCAATTTTGAATGAATGAATAAATGGCATAAGTAGCATCATAAAGAATGAAGTTTTATATCTTCCATCTTCATGCTGCTTTACATTTATAGAAAAAGAAATATATATACACTTTTTTATTCTTAAAAAAATAGAACTTTGATCCTGATTTAGTAAAACAATCAAGGCCCAAGGCTCCATTTCTCTGGAAGCACAAAGATTGTAGAAATGTGCTCTGGTTTGGGGATATGTGTCAAATGATAGAATGACTGGGTAAGCCAGTGGTTTACCACCAAGATGGAGCCCCCCAACCTGCTGACATTTAGTAATCTGGATATACAGCTTTGTGATTGTCACAACAGGAGATGCAGCATGAGAATGCACAGGATGGAGCCTTTTCTCTGCGACAAAAACCTGCCCCAAATGTTTAAGTGCAGAGTCAGAAATAAGCTGGGGAGAAAATTGTAGCATTTGAGTGGGGCCTTCGAGAACTGGTAATAATCCAAAACACATATGGGTTAACTACAAAATGATGAGCAAATACAGAGATGATTTAGAGAACTATGACTAGACATGTTTGAAAGTGGAAAGGAAGTAAGACATGTTAAGTTTGGAAGAGACTATTAAAGTTTCTAAAGCTTTAGGACCTAAGAATTACCTGGAGATTTGTTAAAGCACAGATCTGTAGGCATCATCCTTAGTGATATTTAGTTTGCTAGGTCCAGAATAAGGTCTGAGATTTGCATTTCTAGCAGATACTGCTGGCCTGTGGAGCATATTTTTAATATCCACGGTGTTTAGAGAGTTCAAGGTGTTTGGAAGGGTGTTAGAGATTCAATATGTAAGCAAGTAAAAGACCATTAGTCAGAACAATTCTTTAGTAAGATTACTTAAATAGCAACGTACTGGGCACAGTGGGGAGGGATGAAATCAGTATGGAGAAACAAACCAAGCAGTTGAAGATCATGCCGAAAGGTCATGAGACCACTTGAATGGTCAGTAGGAATGACATGAGAACCTGGGAGACCAGAGGCAAAGGGCCTCCAGACAAAATTCCTTCTGGAAACAGTCATGCAATTGCAATTTCATTGGAGTTTAGTTTTCATCAGTTATGCATGATCCTCGGTTCTTTGTAATGAATACCGTGCGATAAACCCTAAGCTGACAGCCTGCAGACAGGCTGCCTGGGCTGCATTTAATAGTGGGATTGAGGTCACAGAATCTGGGGGACAGAGCAGAGAAGCTCGCTTAGATAACCAAATCACTTGAAAATGTATTGCTTTGTGGGTCAAACAAAGAGCAGATGATATTGCCTCTTCTCCTGCCTTGTCCTATTTTCCATGTTACACTTAAGGGGCTTGGATAAAGCCGTATATCAAAAAGCCTGGGTGCTATAAAGCAAATTTGCAATAATGTAAAATGTGAAGCCCTGTCAAAAAAGATGATCTGTTTTATAATCACACATGATACCTAGGAATTCTAGTAATTAGAGGGGTTCAGTTTGACCTGATTAGACTGCTTTCCCAAACCCAATTTTCTCTTTCTGTCTGAAAAGTATTACTTGCTTGGTACCACTAGCCTTAGGGGAAGGAAAAAAACTGTGCTTGCAAAGCAACTGATCTGACCCTCCTAAGGTTTAGGAGCTCTTAACAACAAATAGAAGTCCTGCAAACAAACAAGAAGGAGGGTGTTTCTTCTACTGAGGATCTCGCTTGCTTTAGGGCTCCTGCACATGGAGGAACTAAAGAAGGAAAAAATAGAGAAATGGAATGTACGTCAGATATGTGTGCTCTGTATTTCCTTTCCTGGCTTTTTAGATGGTAAGGCTAGCATCATCTTTTTTATTTTTAGTGGTACATTTTAGATATACATAATGATAACATTCATCATAAGGAATTTGTACCTGTACATGATATATCTTGTTACTTCTTTTTTTTCCCATGCTCCTTCCCTCCCTTCAACTTTTCTTCCCCTCCTTATTTATAAAAGCTCTGTTTCCATTTTTTCTTTTTCTATTCTCTCTCTTTTTTTTTTCTTGTCCCTCCTTTCCTTCCCCCTTCCCATTTGAATGAGATATTTCTAGGTAAATGGATGCACCTTGAGACCATACTCCTAAGGGGAATATCAGACACACATGTTTAAATACTGCATTGTTTCTCTGGTGTGAGAAACCGAAAGTGTAAACAAGGACTAAAATATATTCTATTGGGAAAAGGAAACATTAGCATTTTCTGACCAGAGGTGGATGTACACTCTTCTTGTTTCCCTTTCAGTCATCCTGTTGTCCATCACCCCTTTCTTGGTACATATATGTCCTTCCTGCTGCAACTTGCTTAGCATGCCCCCGAGCTGCCGCAGTACATTCCCTTGATTATACTCCGTCAGCTACTGAAGATGTGATAATAGATAGAATACTGATGTATTGTTCAAGTAAAATGCCTATAGTATTTTAAAATCCTGACTTGGGACATCAAGTAGGGGAAAGTGAAATAAAGAAGAAAGAAAAGAATGCAAAACATAACAAGGGAGAGAGGAAGGAAAAAAGGAGGAAGGAAAGAAGATAATTACAATTACCTGCAATACAACGGGATAGTAACTTGGCCAAAACTCCTCAATGGTTGTTGAATTTTTGTATGGATAGCAATTTCTGGGATACTGGTTATAGCTGCTAATTTTAGGGCCCTGATTCTAGAGATTCTGATTCAGTAAGTCTGAGTTAAGTTTCTAAAACCAACATTTATAATATTCTCCCTAAGCATTTCTGTATTGGTAGCTCGGGGGAACTACACCTTGAAAAGCTTTGCAAGTTTGCTTGTCCCTGAAGAACACTCTTGGGGAAACAGCCTGCGCTTGTTGTCAAGTTTTGCCAGCTGAGAGGAAGGAGGGATGACAAACAGCAGCTGCTTAGATTTGAATGTCTGGGGAAACAAGCACAGGAGGCAGGAGATTCATCAAGCTTCTAAGGCTCTAAGCAGCACGACGCCTGTGGTACCGTGGGCACCCCTCACCCAGACAGGCCCCTCCCTAGTCTCTGTCAGCCTGCTTTCTTGTGCAGAAAGTTTGTGCTGGACACAATTGCGTTTCTCCAAAATTCCTGTGTTCAACTCCTAATCTCCAGTAATGACTGTATTTGGAGATAGGACCTTTAAAGAGGTAATAAATATTAAGTGGAGTCTGAAGGGTGGAGCCTTAATGTCACACACCGATCTGGTAGCCTTATAAGCTGAGGAAGAGACACCTGAGCTCACGGAGAGTATAATAGTTGAAGTGGATTGTCAATTTGATTGTCTTGGGTGATGACTAGGGATGAGTAAAGCACACGGCTGGATGTGTCAGGGGGCCTGACTTTGGGTACTATACAAGGTGTGATTAAAAACAATATGTTGAATGTTTACATTTGTAAAAATGTGTTACATTATTATTAAACCCCTTCAAAATACTCCTTCTCACATCGATCACATTGTTCTTGCCATTTCTGAAGTAGTTCTGGAAGTGCTATTTGTGTCTATAGTTGTGCTATAATGACTGCCTCAATATTCTGAATCAAGTCAAAACTTTTACCTCTCATGATCGTTTTGACCTGGGAGAAGAGCCAGAAGATACACAGTGCCAGATCAGATAGATAAGGACACACCATGAGGTTTTTATTTGACAAGAAATTGCCCTAAATGTTTGATCAATGAGTGATGTTCCAAAAATACACTAAATGCTTAAATTAAAAATTTTATTGCATCTAAAGACACATTACCATTAATCCCCTCAGATTACTCCTCCCTGCATCTAACATAGTTAGCATTCTTGGCAATGTGTCTTTTACTATAATTTTTTTTCTTATATTTAAACATTTGACGTATTTCTTGATCATTGCACGTGTGTGGTCCCTGGCCCCTCCCTTTCTGGCACTGTTCCCCTGCTCTGCTTCCCTGCCACCACGCCAAT
This sequence comes from Hystrix cristata, assembly GCA_004026905.1. Taxonomy (NCBI): domain Eukaryota; kingdom Metazoa; phylum Chordata; class Mammalia; order Rodentia; family Hystricidae; genus Hystrix; species Hystrix cristata. The sequence continues at coordinate 53,729 of PVJO010000692.1, forward strand.
CCACCTTGCATTCCTGCTTTGATGCCAAGCAGTCACGGACTGAATTTCCTGAAACCATGAGTCAAATCGACCTCTCCTCCTCATAATTGTGGTTCTATGTACCAGTGATAGAACAGCTCACTGACACAGAGAGGCAAGAGTCCATGTAAAGCTCCTTCAGTAGGGCCATACTTGGCTCTTTTTTTTTTTTAATAACGAGGAAATCTATCTAAGTGGATGGAATAAGTTAGGAAGAGTTAGGTAGATCTGCTGTCATAAAATGGACGAGGATTAATCGTGCATGCTCTTTCAGACCATTGTGATAATGTCTCTACTCTAATTTAGATGAAAAGCCATTAAAGCAGAACCACATGACTTGAATTATATTTTAAAGTGGTCAATTGATTGTTATGTAAAAAATAGTCTGAAGAGGTCAACTATGGAATCAGAGTGACCAACCACCAGGCAATTTCATCGCTAACAGATGATAATGATTTAAACTAGGATATCTGGGAGATGCAGGGAATTGGTAAGGTATGAGACACATTTAAAATATAAAAGCAACTATCTTTGTTAATGACTAGATGTATTATGTCAGAGAAAGAGCAGCAATAAAAATGGAAAACTCAGGGTTGGGCATTTAGCTCAAGTGGTAGAGCACTTGCCTAGCAAGCGCAAGGCCCTGAGTTGGATCCCCAGCACCCTCGAAAGAAAAAAAATGAGAAACTGGTGAATTCTGTAGGCATGCCTAGAACTAACTGCCTAAATAAACAAATGGGTTAATCTGACTGTAACAGTTTGTAAACCAAAACATGAACAGTGGTCATCTCTAATAATGTAATTATAGAAAATATTTATTTGCTGCATTTTGCTTATTTCTACTGAAAATAAATTATTTGTAGAAGTTTTTATTTTTTATTTATTTTTTTGTGGTGCCGGGGATCGAACTCAGGGCCTTGTGCTTGCAAGGCAAGCACGCTAATCACTGAACTAAATCCCCAGCCCTGTAGTTTTTAAATTTTTTTTTTCAGATACATAAAAAAAAAATTGGCTGGTCATTTGAATTTGATGAGCTCCACAATAAGAGCATCTCTACTGTAAGGAAAATGTTCTGATTTGTGAGATTAAAAGGAACAACCCCAGGAACTGATTCTATATCCTATTTCTTTAATTTAGAGATTAAAAACACTAACATACTGTTTTCTGTTGAAATGTTTTAGAGATAGCAGATTGCAAATTCCATAGAAAATTGTGGCTGGTGAATGAAATACAGACATATATAAATATATATGTCATATACTCCGTGAATCTCTTTGAAGAATTGTTTCTTCTTTTCTTGAGTAATACTTCCTCCAGCAATTCTCTGGATCTTAGAGATAAAATCAAAAGCATGATTCACTCTTGCTCTCAAAAGTGAATTGTGTTAAACTTTGAATCTTTGTATTTTTGCAAAAAAAAATAGTATATGAATATATTTTTTCACACACATCTCTAATACATTTCATGCACATCTGGTTGGTGGTTTTATTACAATTGTTACAAAAGAAGAAAAGATGTATAAGTGACAGATATAAAAATGAGACTCTTTTCTATCTGATACTTATATAATAGGCTTGCTTTAGATTCATGTAAAACTTTATTTTGAATTCCATCTAATATTTGCATATTTTTTTCAAATCCCTACGCATACAGGTCGTTTCACCAAAAGTAAAACCACTTAAGTGACAGGGTTCTTCTTGTTTTAAGAATTTCTTAAAGTTAGGCTATGAATGTGAAAAAGTAATTCAGAGAAATCACCAAAAATATCTTCCTTAAAATAGTCCATTTATGAAATAAGAAAGCCATAGGATCTAAATATCCTTTTAATCCCATTGTCCTTAATGAAACAAAATGATATTTTGCCTGGGAAGGTTATAGATCAGTAAAAAGATATGTGAAGAGAAAATTTTAAAATAATGATTGAAAAATAAAATCAGGTTAAAATTTGCAAGTAAGCCATTTGCTATAGAAAGATTATTGCTGAAAAGATTATTGACCGAACAAGTCCTAGAAATAACAACATTTCTGAAAATATAATGTAACACTAGAAGATTACCACAAAGTGGGAGAAAAACCTATGTGACATCAGACTGAAAAAAGAAAAAAAGCAGACAGCCAAATTACAAGAGAGACCAGAATGTTAAGTCAAAAATATCAACAAATTTCCTGAGTATAACTCAGAACAAGCTTTTAGAAAGTGTATTAGTCAGCTTTCCCATGACTAGCACACAATAACCAACAGCCACAATTCATGAGCCAAGCATATGATTTCAAATGATTTGGTCCATGGTTGGCTGCCTCCAAGGAAGAAAGAGCATGGTGGAAGGTCTTCTCATAACAAAACCAGCCAGTTCATGGGTAGCTTGGAAGCGGAGCAGGGGAAAAGTTCCAGAAGGGAAAGGGGCCAAGAACATACAGTGTATCCAAGATCATGCCTCCATGACCCACCCAAGCACAGCCAAAGTGTGCATGATTAATCTGCTAGACATTTCTTATTCCAATGAAGTGAACATATCACAGGCAATAGTCACAATCTACTCCTTATCAATATAACACCTAAACATGCATCTTTAACTCCTAATCACCAAATAAATGCAGTAAGTTAATAATTCCATCTAACATGATACGACTATCCCACATATAACTAAAACAAAATAATCTGTTCTGTAAAGCCTCAAAAGTTCCAACATTGCTAAAAATTCCATGTCAAAATCTCTTTTGAGACTCAAGACAAACTCTTAGCTCTGAGCCTCTGTAAAAAGCAAATATAAGCTACATAATTTGAAAGGCACAGGGTAAACATTCCCATTCCATAAGGGAGCAATAAGAAGATAGAAGAGAATAGGCTCAAAGCAAGACCAAAATCAAGCATAGCAAACATTAAGTCCTGTACATCCATATCCGGCATTTAGGGCTCCAGTGTGTGAGAGTGAATTCCAGAGTGCTTGGATGGCCCCAACCACATAGTCTTGCTGGTGAAGGCCACAGAGCCTCTCTCTTGGGCTGGCTGTAGTCATGGCCTGCATGAGTAAAAATCTTTTAAAATTTTCTAAACATTCCAGCTTTCCTTAACATTCATGTTCCCTGCATCTCCAGCTTTCTGGGATCTCCAGTAGAACTGCAGCTTCATTTCGAAAACTTCTCATTGCGCTCTCAGGTGCTTTTTTGCCTGTGCTCCAAGACCTTCCTTCAAAATCTAGGTAGAATCTTCCCTGACCCTAAAGCTCTGCATTCTACATGCTAGTAAAACTAGCATCACCAGGATGATGTCAAGGTCTGCTGTCAGCAGAAGCAGTAGCCAGGCGCCCTGGACCATGACTGTAGCTCTTTCTGAGTGCCTGCTTAGTTAAGCACAGTATAATGAATCCTGAGAACCCAGTTCCCAAGAAGGCCCTTCTTGAGCAGTGGTCCTAGGGACTCTCTTCTCAAATGAAACATTGACAATTGTGCCTCTTTGATCCTGAGATATGTGGGGTTTTACTGATTTCTGAAATGACCTCAAGGGATCTTTCTTCTCACCCCTTTACAAAGCACTTTATTTCTTTTTGATGATATTAGTCTCTGCAGCAGCCACATCTCCTTTGGTATCTACATTTATACAATGGTACCTTGGTTCGTGAACACTTTTGTGTCAGAAGTGTTTGACAAAGTTTTGTTCTTGTTTGCAACCTCTGAGTGACAAGCACAACTGTGGCCATCTTTGCCACACAAGCATGAATGTGGCTGTCTTTCCCAGAATTGTGGAATGAATTAAGTTCATGAGCCAAGGTACCATGTACATAGTTTCTTCTGGTCAAAATTTAAGTTTTTCAAATGTTTGTGGTGCAGTTGTTGCCACCAGTTCTCTCTATATACTTGTCTCAAAGCATCCAGAATTACCCATGGCAAAGACTGCATAATGGGCTGCTTTGAAATTTCCTCCACCAGATTAGTCTGTCCATATCTCTTAAACATAATCTCTTACAGAGTCTCAGGATGAGGATGAAATGCAGAAAACTTTTTTCCAGTGTAATATGGATGATCCCTAGTCTAACTCCCAAAAGAATTTTTGTTACCAACTGAAACCTCATGAGACTGGCCTTTGTAGTCCACATTCCTGTAACTATGCTCATTTTCTAATGTTTGATCAGAATGAACCATCACGATCTATTTTCAACATTCTAAGGTTTCTATACCCTGCATCTCCAAAATTTTCCAAACTTCTCCTGCAAACCAGTTCTAAAAGCTTCTGCATAGTCAAGTACAGTCACAGCAAAAGTTCCACTCTTCAGTACCAATATTCTTAATTAACCAGCTTTCTTGTCCTTGGAACATAATATCTGACACTTAAAATTTAAAGAAGAGGTTTCATTTGGTTCACAATTTCAGGGAATTCAGTCCATGGTCAGCTGGCTCCAAGGTAGAAACATTATGGTGAAAGGGCCTGGCACAACCAAGTTGCTTGTCTCACAGTGACCAAGAATTAAAGCAAGAAAATAATGCCAGGGAGGAAGGGGCCAGGAGGCCAGGGACCATATATAGCACTCTAGGTCACACCTCCAGACACACCCCAAAATATTCAGCACTAAGCTGCTATGCATTTAATCTAATCAATTTGATAAATTAAAATTAACTTTATTAATGGTCACAGAAACAAAATAAAATTGTGTCACAGCAATTGAGTTTCTTGACATAGAAAATAAATAAATAAAAATCTTCTAAATTTTCCCATCTTTTTTTTTTTTTTTGATGAGGGTTGAAGTGGTGAAGATGGACATAAAAAAAATTAAATAAATTGAAAAGGATTCAAAACATATGTAGTTGAATTTAACTAGAAATTGACAACAAAAAATATATAAAAATTCCCTAAATGATAGTGAGTTTGACATTGACAATGTCAAATTCCACTAATTTGACAATGAATCAAACTTACTCTAACCAGTGGATAAAGAATAAACCAAAATAAAGAAATTTTAAACATTTTTAATTCAATGAAAACTTGACATATAAAACTTTGTGGGAAGCAGCTCAGAATGTGACTATTAAAAAATTTATACCACATTTTTAGGAAAATGGATATACCTTGAGACCATAATGTTAAGGAGATAAATCAGATAAACAGTTTAAATATTGCATGATTTCTCTTATATGAGAAAGCTACTGTAAAAATTAAGAGCAAAATAAAAGACAGATAATAGGAAATAGGGAGAGAAACCTTTCTCATATAGGAAGGGGACCAAGAGATGGAGGGAGAGGGGAAGGAGGAGAGGAATAGGGTATGAAAAAAAAGGAATTGGAGTGTTAATCATACACCTTTCACATAATCCAGACATTCCACTTCTATTTATTTCATAAAGAGAAATGAAAGAATTTATCTAAATAGATGTCATACTAGGTCTATTAAAAATATCTCTAAACTGGGAATAAGTGACTATCAGCACGTGAATGGTTAAAGAAATTGTGGCATGTGTGTGTGTGTGTGTGTGTGTGTGTGTGTGTGTGTGTATGTGTAGAGAGAGAGAGAAAGAGAAACAAAACACCTAATGATAAAATGGAATGAACTATTGCTGCAGATGATGTGTGTGAATCTTAATTCTGCTAACTGTAAAAAGCCACAAAGAAAAGTATATACAGCATACTGGATTCCATTTACATAGAATGTCAGCAAATGAAAACTAACCTGTAAATCTCAGAAAGTGATCTGAGGTTGCCGAGGATAGGAACAGATTTCTGTGACAGTGAGGGATTGTGAAGAGTCTTGAGGAAACCTTTGAGGATGACGGGTATGGTCTTTGTCCCAATTGTCCTAGTGTAACAAATCTATGCATGTGTCAAGTGTTAGCAAATTATACACTTTAACCATATAGCTTACTGTGCATTTATTAAGCTTCAATAAAGCTGCTAAAATTATCTGAGTATGTATTAGATACTGATTTTAATAACATGAATTAAATGTTGCAGCTGAAATATATAATAAAGAATAACAATATGTGCTGGTACAGAAATTTTTAATAGGTTGGATCCATTCAGATCGCTTTGAAAAAAGTCTCTTCTTTTTAAGAACACACCTCAGTTTGCTAATATTTGGGTTTAGGTTTATCTGTTACTTTCGTTTAAATTATTTTGTGATTTAAATACCTGAAGAAGACTAGATACTTTAAAAAAAAAAATTGAAATGCTAGATGTAGTTTCCCAAAAAAATAAGATTACATTTCTAGAATTAAAGTTGTCATTATAACACCTCAACAGAAAGTCAGAAATTCCCTTTAATTAATGCCACAAGTATGTAGCATTACTGTATGTAGCACAAGTATGTAGAAGTGATATATCAAATATTTTTTAAATATTACCATAAATAAAAGTTTGGAATAGAAGTTTGGAAAGATTACATTTTAATGGAACCGCTCGAGATTTAAAGTCAAGTCTTCATGCAAAGTTGGAAAGAAGACTCCGAGCTCTCTGTTAGAAAGACCCACAGGATGTTGAAGCTATTCTACCTTTTTCCTCTACAGCAGCCTAATGTAGCAATCAATGGTGCGATTGTGGATGGAGAATGCGAGCCAGTATACTCGGGAGAAATACCTTCCGTTAAATTAACTTACTTGTTCTTAATTTTAAAATCAGCTTCCTTACATAAAGAAGTGAGAGTAAGAAAAATGATAATCTCATACTATTAAAAACTATTACTCTGGATGATTTCTTTTTGACAGAAATAAAAAGGGACTTACCTAGTATTTCACAGGAGGAAATACAAACAGAGGAAAGATAATTACAAACAAAACTTATAGTCCCAGAACACTAAATGATAAAGTAATAATCAAGAAAAATAAATGACTGAAAGTCCAAATTCTAATCCTAGGACAGGTAGTCCACTGCATCTTGCTAGAATATGAAAGGCTCATACTTGTGCCTGGAAGACAAATAATGAAAATTTTCTTTGTTCAACAGAAATTGAGCTGCTGCAGGCAAAGGCAAGGGATTTTACCTATTGAGAAATACAGTTTCAACTTGGCTGAAATCTTTATCTGATAAATTCTACATTCTTCAAGTGCCTTGTAGGCAATTTTGCTCCTCAAAATATGGATTATGTGAGTGTCAAAAGTAACCCTTGACCTAATTCAGAATAAACCAGGAGAAATATTCTGTGTCCCGGAAGAGACAGAACACTTGATTAAATGTGAAGATATAATTTAGAAGCGGGGGGGGTCACTGGATGTATGATAAATAGATGCTTAATTTAAGAAGGTTTGTTCCAAAAGTTACCTGACTGATACCATGACCTAATTCAAAAACAAAAATTATTGCTAACAAATACAGTTATGATTATTAACTGTAATTATCCCTTTATCAGAGGAAGACATATATATGTCTTTCACATATATATCAGAAATATATATTTCACATATATATATCAGAAATATATATATCACATATATATCAGACATATATATCACATATATAGCAGATATATATATGTATATATATGAGAGAGAAAGTGAGTGTGTGGGGATGGGGTTTAGCAGGATAAACTACAGTGTCTGCAAACACAACTGAAATGGACAGAGAACCCGCCCGAATGAGTATGACACAACCTCTCAGGACAATGTAACACTGAATAACTGTGAATAAACTGCAGCTACTGAAAAATAGTAAGGAGGATAAAAGTATTTTTAAAAAAATATATGCTTGATACAAGAAGAGTAAGGAAAGATAGATGTGTTATTTACCGCACTAATGTTAATTATAACAACTAGAATGCAATAGCCTACGTCTCTTCCTTCATCATCTCGGTAAAAGCTACACTTTCCGGAGTTGATTGCTGTGTGTAAAGTGTCACAGGAATTTAGCCACAGTATTTCATTTCAACCTAAAAACAACACCATGATATAGGTATTATGATGATTTCTTTTCTCTTAAATGAGTACTTCAAATTCGAAGAGGGTAGGTAATTTGTACCTGGTCTCACAGCAAGTGTCTCAACCAGGATCTGAACTCACGCAGCCTAGCTCCAGAACTCCTGCTTTTAGTCGCTATATTCCACTACCTGTTATGTAAAAAAAAAAAAAAAAAAGTCACACCAGAAGAGAAATAAAAGAGTGCTTGAAATCCAAGATACCTGTGAAGTGTACAGACAGTGTGTGATGGTTATCAACTTGACTGGATTGAGAGACACCTAGAAATTGGTGAAGCACATTTCTGGGTGTGCCCATGTGGCTGTTTCCAGAGACAACAGGCATATCGATCAGTGAATTGAGGGGGGAAGAATCATTCTGAATGTGGGGGACACCATTCAATAGGCCGGGGACCTGGATTTTTTAAAAATACTAAAGAAAGGAGGAGCCTACCCCCCCACACACAAGTTTATTTGTTTGTTTGTTTCTGATCAGGTATATTATTTTCCTGCTGTGTTTGCCTCTGGACAACAGAGCCCAGTTTCTTTAGTCTTTGAATGCGAACTCAAACTAGTGACTCTCCAGCGAACTTCCAGGCCTTCGGCCCCAGCAAGAACTACATCATTGTTCTCTCTTGTTCTGATGCTTCCGGTTCTTAGACTGAGCAGTTGCTGGCATCCCTGGTTCTCCAGCTTACAGATGGCCATTGTGAGACTACCCAGCCTCTGACTGAGTAAGCCAATCTGGTGAATCCCCTTTCATAATTATTTGTACATGCTATTGATTCTGCTTCTTTAAATAACACTGAATAACACGTGTGATAAATGAGTTTAACTTCTTGGTCAAGAATAATTACCTTTCAGGAACTAAAACTACATAACTATGAGGTTACTATACCTCTTGCAGTGATCTGTGGGGAACACTGAACGGCCAACTGATATCCAAAGATTAAAGGCAGATAAACGATTTCTCGGGCTTTCAGAGTAATAGGAAATTTGAGGATGATTTAACAATAGTCCGTGTTATGTTTATTGGAGAAAACATTATAGAAGATCTATCAAAAAAGTTTCAAAAAGTAGGTCTTTTTTCTCAGAAAGATTCGGGAGTGTCCATTAAGACTAAGACAGAACGGATGAAAATAATTTTAAAGTTTAAAACATAGTGAAATAAATTCTAATTATTTAAGAAAGCATTTTTGATGAGAGGAAAGCAACAGAGAGCACTTGTGGAATGTGGGAGAGATGACTGACTCAATAGTCTCTACCAGTGGGTTTTTATGTGGTTCTACAAGACTATAAAGACTGTTCTGATGAATTAATGTCAACCAGAAGAAAGGTTTTAAATGACTCAACTAAGAGATTTTATTTCATTTTTTTCTGAATCAGAAGCTTTACCAATGAAGATATGGAAGACCTGTTTAATATGTTTAAAGATGATTGAAGGGGAAAAAGAAAATAAATGCATAGCTTTCCAGGAAGGATTTCTATATCAACTCAACACAATAGTATAATGGACTAAATCTACCACGTAAACTGTGATAGAAGTAAATTCAAAAATATGCTCTTTGTGTAAGCAGCCAGTGGACTAGCATGGAGTGATATCGCAAAAGCAAAAAATTCTTGTCTTTGCAAGAACGAAAAATTCCTGAGATTGCGAGCTGATGTGACTCAACAGAATGATGGACAGTGGATGGATGCTGCATCGGCACCTGTTGCTTTCCATCTCGGCCTTCAGTGAGATAAAAAGAGAATCCAGAGGATGGTAACCAGCATAAAGTAGTCTCAGGGAAAAGTACCTGAGGAAAGGCTGGAAGAAAAGGAACACTGAGTCTGCTTGATCTGGAGAGAAGTGTGCGCTTCTCTATTCTAATGCTCTTGGGTGCAAATAATGGTAACTGAAACTAAAATTGGCATGAAAAATAGGAAGCTGTATCTCTTCACATAATGGAAGGTCAAAATTAAAGCAGCTTCCAGATGGTAACGACTGATCACAGCATCAAACCCCAAAATACTTTTACTTTTGCCTCTCTAATAACAGAAAAAGAGAAAGGAAATGCTTTCCAGAGGTCCTATTGACTACATCAGTGAAAACTGTCTCTTCACAGTTTCCTCCCCAAGCACATGTAAAGGAACAAGATTAGTTCTACACTAATCAAGACCCTCCATAACCAGCGAAGGGCCATGGTGCTCTGAGACGTAATGATATAATGAGGGAGGGATTGTGTAATGAGCAAAACTGAGAGTTCTATTATAATCAATAAAAAGGACATATGCCAGGTCCACCACAAAAAGTCTTCGGGAAAATTTGATGGTATTTGTCCATTATGTGGGAGTTGTCATATACCCTGTGACTTTAGAGGTGGGAATATAAGGTTTATGTTTGGAAGTTAAAGGTATTTATTAAGCAAGCCAGTAACAATTGGATTTTGCTGCATAGTGGGTGAACACCCCACTGTCTACATGTTCTCTGGGTAGTAGAGTAGCTCCTCTCCTGACTGCCCTCCAAAATGTCTTTCTACCCAAGCCCAGCCAACAATTCTTCATACTCTGTTCTCCACAAAAGCATAACCAATGAGAGGAAGGGACACTGAAATTCCAACCATTCTCAACCTGCAAAATAATGCTGGGCTTTCCAGGCATGAGGTACCTAGATCAGACAGTGATGACCTGTGTCTGCTAAGATGCTCCGCAACAGTGCTAATATCTACTGCAGGGGCACCCTCTTGGGAGCTTCACATATATGCCATGTGTGCTAGTTCGCCTGACAGGGCCTCTAATGTCAGGTTTCTCTTACTGAATTTACTGACTTACTAAAATAAAACAGAAAGAATAGAATCTCAGTTTCAAAACCGTTACAACCACTACAACTAGTTTAGCATTCAATAATTCTTGCAGCACTTTTCTATCTTTAAAGTATATGTTATGATTATTCTCATTTTATAGCTAAGGATGCAGCAGCCCAAGTTTAAATAACCAATAAGAGAGTGGTCAGTTAGGAGTTTTCAACTCGGGTCTACCTGATTGCAAATATGTATAAAGATAATAGCAATTCTTCTTTCTTCCCTTTTTCTTTCTTCTTTTTTCTTCCAACTTTTTCCTCCTCTTCTTCTTCTTCTCCTCTTCCTTCCCCTCCTTTCCTCTTCTTTCTTCTCTTCTTCTCCATCTTTTTCTGGCTCACCAAGGAGGACTTTTGTTCAGTTCACAAATCTTTCTCTGGTAAAGATAAGATATTTTTATAATAATACTACATCTTAAACCAATATTCAGAAGAGCAAAACTCTGTCCTTCCCATATTAGGTTACTCACTGAGAACTTCTACGCTTTTCCATGCACCCAGAAATTTTTAAGCATTGTAGGAGTGGTCTCTTTCCACTATTTGATTCACCTGTGTGTTTCAGTTATGGCTCTTTTTCCAGGGAAAGAATAAAGAGGACATCAGCTCCAGTTTGACATCAAGTCAGCTTTTAACTCCTGTACAGTCCCTGTCATGATGACCCAATGTGGAGATAACTCATATTAAGAATAACTTTTTATATCAAGTTAAAGGTCTTGTCAAGGATTCAGTAAATCTTGGATTTATTACTAATATATCTTCTGTCACACCATTAATCCCTCCAACTTTCCTTCTTTATTGAAATGCTACATATATCTAAGTAAATCTTAGTGCTACTTTATTAAATATCAAGTTGAAAAGCAAGGAAGTAGAAGTTTTTTATACATCCAAGCCAGATTTATATTAAGAAATAAGAGAGAAATTCATAAGAATTGCAGAATGACAGAGGAGACTGATAACTACTGGATGGGGGCCATGAATGCAGGGAGAGTTTTCACTGAATAATACTTTATCTTTTAAAATTTATTTTTAAACATTAAGTATTTATTTAGGGATAAGCCAATAAATAACATTCATTAACTATTGAAGCAGATAATAGAAAGATATGAGAAATATGGAAAACAAAAGAAGAAACGACAAAGGGGGAAGAGAAACAGCAGAAAGAAGTTTGTTAAAAATACACTTTGCGGAGCTGGGGATTTAGCTCAGTGGTTGGAGCACTTGCCTTGCAAGCACAAGGCCCTGAATTGAATCCCTGCCCCCCCCAAAAAAAAATACATTGCACTTAGATGCTGTGTGATTCTCAGGGTCCTTGAGAAGCTGTCGTAACTTTTATAAAAATTGTTTTCATATGATTCAGATATTTACGATTTTAAGAGGAGGGTACATATAAGAAGTCAATTCTGGGGAAAAGAGGAGAAACGCTGTTAGGATTTGTAAGGATTTCTGATAATTTTTATTGACAGAAGCAGGCAACTTAACCTTTTTTGTACTTTTGAGGGATAAGGAGAACGAAAAGTAATAATAAATAATTGGCTAGACGGATTAACTGAGACACTCTAAAGAGAGTGAATCCCTCAATCTAAAAATGAAAAGGTATGTAAAAGACTCCGGACTCAAAGGGAAATACCCCACACTGAAGAGAAGCATACTCTGGATTGCGAGTAGGCTGTGAACACCCTCACGAAGTGACTTATCTCCAGAAGGGCCTCAGACACACAGGGTAGGTGACGGTCATGAGATACACACTAAGTATTTGGGCGGCAACTGCCATCTACACACTGACAAAATCAGGACATTAACAGGATTTCTCATAGTATTATCAGTCCCTTCCAGGCTACGGGTCGCAGTAAAATTGATTAAAAAGAAATATATGCAGCTCTCTTCCACAATAAAATCAGAATGAGGCTTTCAAATAAAAATTCAGAATCAAAATAGCAAAACAGACTTGATGGTGGTCCACACAAGTTTCCTCCCATGTCACTTCTAACATTTTGTATTTCTTCACTGCAATTCTAAATTCTGAGATATTCTTTCATTGGTGCTTATCCATCTGGAAGTTCTCTTTTCTGCTACTCCGCTCTCAATGGTGAATCTATTTTTGTTTAACTAGGATATTTAAGCTTCTTAATAGAGCAGGAAAATAATGCTCTATTCCCTCCATAGGTGTGGTAACAGAGTAACATAAAATGTAAAAATTATTCAATATAGAGAATCTGAATTCTCTAAACACTTCTAACAGTTATGCAAGTTCCAAATTCTATACTATTTTATTAAAATGAGGAAAGTATTAACGTGAGAAAATTGTATCAACAAGAGCCCATTTCATGCCTGTCAGAGGCTCCCATAACATGTTTAGGGTATACCTACAGAATGAGTTCAGTTTAGTTCACAAAGGCCTACTGTGTTCCAGTTCCTGAGATCCACACCTCCCAAAAGCACCAAAATTAATATAATGTGCTTTGGGCCCTTCGGGAAATTTCAGTCCAGTATAAACATCCAAAGTCAGTATGGGGAGGTACACATACCTGGTCTGACAAAACCAGTCAAGACAAAAATGTATCCAAATTCTAATAACCCTCCTCCTACAACTACTCTAGAATCCTTAGCTGTGTTTCAAGGCACTATGTTATACTTGGGTCTTAAATTAAAAATGCTTAGCAGAACCCAGTGGTTTTATTATGTGGATCCTGAAACAGTGCTCTCCTCCCCTTCATTTTAGACAGCTGTCTACTCCTTATTTGGGTTTTTGTTGATCCTTCCATCTAGTTTGAAGTTGAAGAGGATACAGAAAAGACCACCCTAAAACACAGCACGTTGCCACACTGACTATTCTAGCCTGAAGCAAACTGCAGAAGTAGGAATGGCTCCTCCCTCCTGAAGCCAGCAACAGAAACTGAGATTCCTCTTATCACCTCTTCTCCTGAAGCAAGCCAGGAGAAAGTCGCTGTCTAATCTCTACTCTTCTGCTGCAGATCCTCATGTCACAGGCATCCTGCCTTTTACCTAGAGGGAAGAGATGTCACAGAGAGAGAGGCCCACAAAGAATCTCAACAAACAGGACTTGGTAACCACTCTCCCCTCCCCAGTTTATTGCCCTTAGATAACATCCTGTTTTCTTTGATCATACTTCAAGATGTGGTAGTCAGTAAAGTACGTATTCTCCCCTTGGGTCTTTGGACTTTCATTTCCTTATAAAGGCCCCTATGTCATGGGAAGGATATAAGACATCAATCTGTATGCTTTTCTTATGCTAATCTCTCTTTTGTTATGGGGGTCTCAGCCATGAACCCCTTGTTATGGATAAGGAAAAGCTGTCTTTTCTCCTCTATAATGTATTCATTTATCAGTGCCTAGGTTTTAAAATCAGTTCTGGTAACTGTTGTTTGCCTTCTACGGCAGACAGCAGATTCTCCAGGCTTTGGAGAATAGTCCACCTGAGGCAGACACCGTGCTTGCACTTCCTCCTGTGTATGAAGTTGAACGAGTTTGGCCACCATTTTTGCAGTTATATTTGACCATCTCATCGAGTTCTAGTTGGTGAAACATGAAGGGGACTGATACACACCACTTCCGAATCAGGCCTCCGGGGCTCTTTCAAGTTCTGTGGATTGAGGCAAAATAAAGGAAGAAAATAAAATATATGGTAGGCAGATTGGAGGGAAGTAGAATAAATTGGTTTTGAACCTAATGAACATTATGTCATTATATAAGAGAATAATATTATTTGAGTTATTGTGACGAATGTTAACAGGTAGAGAATGTGTTTGTTGTTTGTCTGAAGGAGTCTGACAAATTTGCATTTCCATCAGGCAGCTGCCCTCAGTTCCCAGGCAGAACTGGGAACTCTTACTTAAAATTACCAGCGAATGGTCAGAATAGCTAAGAGATTCAAATGCAGTTTTTCCTCATTTCCCTTCTTAGTTCCATGAGGAATAGAAAAATACAAATTTAACTGCCTTCCAAATTTTCATCACCTTATAATTTAATTTGAGTCTTTGTGGCCACAAGGCATTCTTTGTAATAAAAGTGAAATGATGTGAAGGAGAGTAGCTCCTGGTAATGGGTGATTTTGTCAGGAATTTCAGGTTGTATTTCTAATTTCACTTACATTATGTTAGGCAAATTACTATTTCTTTGTCAGGCAGTTCTGTGGGGTGTCGTATTAATTTTTTAAATACTTTTTTACTATGACAGTGAACTGTGGACATTTACTGGGCCCAGAATATGTTTATGTGCCATGTATTTTACCTTTACACCTGTTCTCTTTCACCCTTTCTTATCCTTCTGACTGCCTCTGATCCAGATGTTACCATCTGGCAGTTGTGTGCAATAAATTGAACAAGTTTGGGGAAATTCCTTGGCAGAGTGGCACTTCCGTCAGTGTCATCGATGACAGAATTATAATTACTATTTAATATAAATGTATCCTCTTTTAAAATGTTTTCAGCCTTTACCAATTACTTTAGATATTATAAATGGGTGTGGTCTCCATTCAAAGGAGTTATCATTTTCCAGCTTCTACAAAACAGGTATAGCCTATATTAGGAGTTAAATAGTTCAAATAGTCTGTCTACAGGAATAATTTCAGGAATTTTTCAAATACATCTAAAACATGTTCCAAAAGATAAGTTTGCAGTGGAATAGTAGCAGATCCTGGCTTTGTCAAAGACAGCTCGCTTCCTTCTCTCAACCATTCATTAGGCTGCCAAGACCACAACTTCTATTGACTCGTTAATTAGTCGAAGCTTAAATATTTAATTTCAATGATTTACTGCTTTTCTTGAGTTAGCATTTTACTTTAACATTGCCATTCAACTACAACACAATTTCCTTTGTAAAGATCTCTAAATGTAATTAAAAATAAAATATCCAGAGTACATTTTTCATAACTTTGGTAAGTGGTAGGCGAGCTCATAAGCAGAGGAAATTGATGAAGTGAAGAAATGAAACAGATGGTAGAGTTGCACACACGTGCCAATACACTCCAGCCTGCAGTCTGCTCTAGATTTTGCTAAGGCCAGAAACATAG
The DNA here is from genome assembly GCA_004026905.1 of Hystrix cristata. Lineage (NCBI taxonomy): Eukaryota > Metazoa > Chordata > Mammalia > Rodentia > Hystricidae > Hystrix > Hystrix cristata. The sequence goes on from PVJO010000692.1 coordinate 69,482, forward strand.
TGAATCTAATACCAGCCGCTTAATCCAGCAGAAAAGGCTCACAGTCCCCTTGGGTCCTTAAAATCAGGCTTTCTGGCTCCTTCACAAGTGGCCCTCTGCGAAGCAGTATTTCACGGAAGTGCTGTTTTCTGACCTTCTGGAAGATTGTATGATAAAACATATGGTCTTTTTCAGAGGGGAAAAAATGGAAGCATTCTTTCTAACTGTTAAGGCAATATCTCAAATAGATAAGTGGCTATACAGAGACAAATCGTTCTTTTTTCTTTATGTGTCACTCATCAAGTTTTTCTTTTCTTACTTGCAATTAAGAAGTTCTTTCCTTTTTTTTATTAGTGTTTAGTAGATCCCCTGCTAATCTCTTAGAGTATGCAGATGACTAAAACGAGAGTTCTGCTCATGGGGTCATCATTGCAACAATCTGCTAAGCAAAGTTTCTAAATTATACTGTGTGGACACTAAGCATGGCAGTAAAGCCAAAAAAGAACGTAAATAAAGGCAATTTTCTTCCGACTCCTAGATGTCCTTTTAGTGCACACAGAGTTGACAATAAGGCTGTACCCAGCTCTAAACCAAGGTCAGCTTCGAGTAATGTTCCAATCAGTGCTTTGCGAGAAAAGTACACGTAAGTCAGCGATAAAATGAATGTGGAACAAAATTCAGGTGATGGTGGGTTTTAATACTGAAACTTTTACTGGACACTAGGTGTAACAGTGAACATTTAGAAAGAAGCTAAATGTCCAGTGCCAAGAGATGGATAAAATAAAGTTTGCTATTTTACACTGCGTAACATTAGGCAGCCGAGGAAGTCATTTAAAGGAATATTAAATTAAATGAGTGTCTCTGTCTGTCTTGGTGCTGTCACAACAGAATACCCAAGACAAGGTAATTTATAAAGAAGAGAAATTTATTTTCTCAAGGCTTTGGAGAATGGAACTGCCGAGACCAAGCATCCACATCTGGCAGCGGTCATTTTACTGCATTCTCTGAAGAGGAAGGACGACATGGCCTCATCTGGCAGCAGGAAAGGGAGAGCGAGAGAAGAAGAAAGAGGGAGAGAGAGAGAGAGACAGAGACAGAGAGAGGCAGAGAGGGAGGAAGAGGAGGCGGGGAAGGGAGGGAGGGACAAGGAAGCTGGGAGGGGAAAGAGGAAGAATGCGAACTCTCTCATGAATTAACCCTCTCTCCTTAGGCCCTACTTCCCAATACTGCTGCACCTAGGATTCAGTTTCCAGATGAATTTGGGGAGGCAGAAAATTTGAAACCATACCAATGTGGAAATATGTGTTAAGTGAAAGAAACTCAAATCAATTTAGTGTAAACTGTTCTGGTATTTGTCTGTTTCTTTCTAAGAACAAACAGTGGATTCCACTAATGATTTTAGATAACCATCTCTTGACTTGCATCATAGAAAACAATGGAGTAACAAAGAAGGAATAAATTAAGGGGGAAATCGACTTTTGTTTGACAGTGTGTGAAGATGGCTCCAAAATATGGAGCATTATAAGTGTGCTCTTTGGGGAACAGGGTTAAGAACCCCTGGTCAAAAATTACAGATTTCATCAAAGAGTCCTTCAGTCAAACAAGGCTTTGTGATTTCACAGAATAAGTAATCGCTATGTGAGAGCCCAGCAGCAATAAACATGACGATCCCCCGGGAGTAGTGGACTCAATACCTACCACTGGTCATATGTAGTAGAGGATAGCCAGTCTCTGGATTTATTGTTGCACTGGAATCTAAGACTAAAATTGGGAAATGAATGATTTATGCCTATAGAAATATCTTTACCTGTATGTTCACACTACTTTAAACCTGTCTTCTTCTTTTATCTTTTTTCTACACTCCTGGGGGAAAGTATTCTGCATTTGGTCAAAAATAAACAAGTAGGTTAGGGAGGTTTGGGATAAATTAGTCCTTAAAATTATCAGTTTATTTCAGAAGATATTTTACAACCCATACAAACTATTCTAATAGAATTTTAAAAATATCTATTTAATGTGCTTATTCAATAAAATAAAGAAATATTAAGATATACATGAATGTCAGGGATGTGAAAGAGAATATAGAAATTAGTGTCAATATGATCTTTAATAACTTTTAGATTAATAATCTCTGACCACCCTGTCCTATCAAATCGCAGATAGTATTTTCTTCCTCTTTCAGAAAATTGGATTTAAGTGAGATGAGAGTCTTATCCAACAAAGTCATTGCTCTGCCCTGGAACCAAGAGTAGACTAAAGTAGATGGGTTTATGGGCTAAGTGAACAATCATGCCTCTTAATAAGCTCGTCTTTTCTCTTAATTAGAAAGTCCTCTTAGAGATATCCTCTAGGGCATCAGTAGTTTGTACCTCACTGTTTAATACAAGTCAGTTTGATCCCAGCATGAACATTTACAAAAGGGAGTCTTCACTGAGAGCAGTTTGAGTGAAAGAGGATGAAAAAGAAAACGGACATGAGACTTTCCTGGGAAGGCAGATCTAGTCTCAGTGCCTCATATGAGAATGCTTAATTTTTATAGGTAAACACAAGATTCTGGAAATCTGTGGAGTGGAACATAGCATTGACTGTGAAAAGGAAGGGAAACAAAATACATCTCACTTCTTTTTGGTTCTCAGTGCCCAAGGCCATCTTTCCACTGAACATAATCTTTCATCTTTGGCAAGCTATTAATACCAGCAGTCAAATAACCACATTTATTAGGGGTCTGATCACACTGAGAACTCCCAGCAAGTAGAGACTACACTTTATTAATCTTCTGTAGCCCTGGCATGAGTAGTGAGGTAAGTCAAAGATAAATAAAGATGAATAAGATGGTGACTTACTTCCTTCTGCCAAAAAGGAGTCAATTAAATAAAGTTGCATAACAAGCATGAGTACAGAGGGAATACAGAAAAAGGAGAAGGAGAGAGCAGTCAGTTTACTTGGAGAATAACATAGAGCCTTTGGAGTGAAAGTGATATTTGATTGATGTCCGTGTTGGGGGAAAAAAGCAAAGAATACTCCAGACAGACGCAAGTAAGCCAAAGTCATTGTTCTTCCTGGAATCCCCTTTTACCTTCAGTGCTATCCCTTTTCTTTTTTTTTTTCTTCTTATTTGTCCTGTTTTTTAAAAATTATTATTATATATTTGCCATACATAATGATCACATTCATCACAGGAAATTTGCACCTGTATGTAGTATGTCTTTCATTACAATTGTTAACTAAGATAGTAACTTGCAAAATTATTTTACTCTAAAGCTAATTATCAGACAGCTGTTAACATATTCATAATACTTACTCAGTTTTATATTCATAAAGTATCACCAGATTGGATCTTCTCTCATCAATTCAGAGATTTTTAAGAAAACTTGAACCAAAACATACCTTCGATATTATTGTCTGTCTTTCACAAGAAAGGAAAAACTAGGAATGAAATTTCCTTCTCCTAATTTATAAAATGAGTCTATGACATCTTGTGATTCTCATTTCCACTCATGTTTCAACTCAGTTTCTTTACATTAAAGTATATATGGCCTTGGTAATAGATTTGCTGTCAGACTCCTTTCTGAGAACTTTAGGTGAAGGCTGTTATTTTCGGGCTATGAATTGAACTTTATCAGCAGTAGTCACACAGCAGTGCCAAACAATCTGTCGGGTGCTCTGCCACACTGATGCTTTGAGAAGTGGTGGCGTTGTCCATTGGCAGACTGGAGCTTTTAAAGTCAAAAGGCTCACTGTAGCAGTAACAGAAACATTTCTAAGGATGGTGTCATGTATTTGAGATTTTTATCTACATTCCCAGAGTTCCTTTGGGAACTTACAGCAAGGGAGTAGAGACCAAAATGCAAAAGAAAATAATAAGGTCAAAAATACTCCCTAAGATGGTTTTCTCAAGGCAGTAACTTATGAGGACAGCCCGGTGTGTGCTTGAGTGTGTGAAAGGCTCTTGTGAAAACAGAAATCTCTTGTACAATATGCACACATGTGTGAAGGCGGCTGTTGTGAAGGACTCTGTGATTCTGTGCCAAACCTCGATGTCGAAGTGATAAGAGGGAATTTCGAAAGCTAATTGCTTGCCTTTTTTTTTTTTTTGAGTTCTTGCTTATGCATATTTCAGATTTCTGCCTGAAGAAATCAGACGTGATCTTAAGATAAAGGGAATGAGTGAAAATTGACTAAAAAGAGCTGGGTCCTTAACTTTTCAGCAACTTGACACACACAAGAAGGCTAAGAATTAAATCCTTCATGCTTCACAGCATCATGTTTTTCTAAAGTAGCTGCATGAAGAGATATTCTTTAATTTGTAATACACAAATTAAAAAAACATCCAATTCTACCATTCTTTTAATCCTTTGGGAAACTGAGGTTTAAAGAAGTAGAACGTCACAGCCACACAAGCCAGAACTGGACACATTTGGATAGCAGATATGCTGAGAAGAATCAGAAGTCAGTAGCCCTGGCGTTCACCATCAAAGGCTCTACTTGTTTAATGAAGCTTAGGCCCTAAGTGAAGAAGGGTTTCTTGACTCCAAAACCTTATACACACTATGTACTAATCAGTTGAGCATATTACCCAGATTATACATAGTTGTTTATTAAGTCATTTAAAAGACATTTATCTAGTATTTAAGATAAGTCAGATGTAACATTATAAATAAAAACAAGCACTGTCTTTGTCTTCAGCATTTCAAACACTCTTCAGCATTTCAAACACTCCTTAGATAGATAGAGAGACGATAATTGAAACCACTAGGTATAATATAACTGCTATATAGAGAGATAGATGAGAGAGTAATTCATTTCATAATAAGCATGATGAAAAAGAAAAGTGTGCAATGAGAGAAAAGAATAAAAAGCTAGCAACTATTTTAGACTTAATGGTCAGAAAGGGGCCTTTCAGTAGGGACAACTGAACGCCAGCTGCAAATATGGTAAGAGTCAGTCAGATGGAGAATGGTGGACACGGGAGGCGGAAATCCTGCCAAAGGGAACAGGGTTTGCGGAGGTCTGGGCATGTCTGAGGCACCAGCCGCAGGATAGGACAAGTGAAAAATAGAGTCAGGGTAGACGACATGAAATTGAAGAAGCTGTCTAAGGTCTCGTAGTTTTACTAAGAGGTTGGATTTTATCTTAAGTACAACAGGAAGCTTTTGAAGAATTTTCACTGGAATATTAACGTGATCCAATTCACAATGTTAAAACGAAGGCAGTTTTTAATCATCATTTGATAATCACTATGGGTAACACACAGCCTAGATAAGTGACAGCAAGAATCGCAGAAACTTTAACTCTTGCTTTCTGCAGGACATTGTATAATTTCCCTAGGCATAGACGCCTAGCAGCTGCAGCAGGTCAGGAGATGGTGCTGGAGTTTTTACGGTGGGAACTCTAAAATTCACCTTTTGATCTGTTTATTCATTGGCTTCCAACCTGGTAACCCTGTTATTCAATTACATTTCTTCATTTAATCTACACACTGGCTCCTTTTCCAGTGACTAAACTTTGTATCTATTATCTGGCCTTCTATCAAGTCTCTCCCATCTTCTGATATTCTTATAACCCCAGTGACTTTGACAGGCCTTAGCACACAGTAGGGCTATTTTTATTCTTGTTGAAGGAATAAATAGATACATAAATTTTATTATTAGGAACAGAATTTTGACATCAACAGAGAATACCAATCATTGTATTACTTTAGTGCTGAAGAAATAAAAATAAAAAATAATTATTATTTATTTGTTCCCTCTGATCAAAGTCTTTATAGTTCTGTTATTTTTTTTGTGAAACTTTATGGTACTCATCTAAACAAAACTGTTGATGTTAGGTGTCTGGGTGTATAAAATTTGAACTCAAGCATTATACGAGGCTGATCCGTTAGGTGCTGTGGCCCTCTCTTTAAGAGTAATTCTGCTTTCTGCTTTGAGATTTTGATTTGACTTACGACCTCCCTGACTCCTTGTGTAACCTGTTTCTTAAAATGAAAGCACTGTCATTCCACTAAAAGTGCCATATGACCTGGCCGAAACAGAGTCCTGCTGTTTCAAAGTCCTTCATATTTGTTAGTATTCATTTTCCTGTTCTCCTGAGATCATTTATAATGTTGTATACTTGTAGTCTCCCTGCTGGGACTCATTTGAGCTTGAAATAACACGCGTTACTAAGGGAGAACCTATCCGATACATCTAAGCTAGGGAAACAACAACCGCATGACCTTGGAAGGTACTATGTTTACTCTCCTAAGTGATTTCTATGCCAAATCGACTAATTTCATATCAAGAACTAATATTTTTTCCAAAAGTCAGAATCGACACCTGTCTATATACTCAGCAGATAAAACTCGTTAAAAGTGCAGCTCGTTGCCTTCAGTCTCACATTCCTAACGGGGCTCTTTTAGCGTGACCTGTTGCTTGTCTTCCTGTGGGCAGAACTACACTGAAGTGTTTGTCAGTTCTTTGGGACTGTGCTGTCTTTTTATTTGTCACCACTGGAAATGTTTTGGATCAACAAATCCCTTGGCTTTTTATTTCTGTTGATTCAGATCATGACACTAGAATATTAATATTTTATTAAGTGACATGAAAAGGACCAGAAGTCCTTAAGAGAGACCAGAAAGAATATAATTTAAATAGTGGCCTTGCACATGGGGATTTGCTGTGGGGTAGTCTAGGTCTGAGGAAGCCTTGCTTCCTAGGGCCCCACACATCAAACCAGGGAGATTTATTTACCTTACCAGGCCATCCCTGAGAAGAACCAAAGCAAATTGTCTCTTTCTTGTAAGGTGATCATTTGGGGGGCAAGGGGTGAGATCTGTAATCAGGTATGTCTACCGCCAAATTTTGAAGAGTTGTCTTAAACTTCAAAGTATATGAATGTATGGGGGGGTGGGTCCTATTTAATACCTTTAATTATCATTCTACCATATACTGTGTCACCTCCTTCAGACTATTTATCCTTTATGAGACTTATTATCCTTGATGTAAAATATAGTAACACAATCCTCAATTTTTATGTTAATTAACTTGAATATGTATAGCAACATGTATAGTGTTTGACACATAGTAGTCAATAAAAGAGTAGTCAATAAATATTAAATCCTTCCATTGAGTAAAAAGTAATTTAATTTGTATACCTGGTCTCTTTAAACGAAACATAAACAAAATTTTATATTTATAAATAAAATACACAAATATATTTCCATTACAAGGTGAAAATAACTTTGGTAGAAATATGTATATTGTTAAATTGATTTATTGCCTTTCTACTTAAAAAAAATCAAAAAGACAGAGGTTAAAGTATCAGAAACACATCATCTATATCACAAAAATGCCAGGTAATTCTGTGGCAATAACAAAATAAATCATTAAAATCGAATCCAAAATTGGTATCTAAAAGTTTTCATGAGTATATAAATATATATAAAAGTTTGCCACGAGTATATAAATTTTTTATGAATACATACAAATTTTCACCTTGAGAATCACTTTGGACTTTTACATAACTAGATCATCAGGCACCTGGAGAAAATAAATTGTTCATGACAAAGGTCTATAGATGGAAAGCACCCTGCTTCCCACGATCTACAACGAATGGCTAGAACTACTTTCCCAGATGCATAGAGCGTACGGTAGGTGTATGTTCCTTGCACTTTGGAGAAGAGAGCTACCATGTAGTGAGAGTTCCTATCACCGACTTTTTTTCAGTTCAGATTCTTCCACGTTTTTCTCACCTAGAGAGAATGGAAGACTATAAAGGTTAGAAACTTCTTCCCTACTATGGTCAGCATAGCGAGGCCTGCTGTGCACCCAGATACATGTTGGAAATAGAACAAAAAGTCAGGTAATTCCATCACGGCAAGGGCCTCCCCAGCCTGGTGCTGTGAAATGTACCAGAAGTGGGCCCCTGACCTTCTGACCTGGTGAGCACATCGCTTCACCTCAGTGGCAGTGACCATCTGACCCGGGCTCTGGCTCCATGCGGAAATAGCGAGCTATTAAAGAGACGTTTCCACACTTACCTTCAGCCTGAATAAGTTGATTCCACTACTCTTGCTGACTTAGCAGCGAGATGGAGAGAATTTCACCCAGAACTAAATCTAAACCGCCAACCTGCCATTCTCTAAGCCAATTAAGAATTCTAATAAATATTGAGACTTCCATGTATTTCCAACCTGTTTTTTGGTTTATACATGAAAGCTCTAAACGTCAGTACGTTTATTTAAACACTTTACATCAGTTGTTAAAGCCATGTAAGTGTGGAGCAAAGTGCTATATGTTATGAAGAAGCAAAGAGGAATATTTTTGTTGTGGTTTGATTTTTGGTCATTTCTGCACTCCCAGAAACTACAACAGTATTTCTAGCAAATAAGATGAGCTCAGGAAGTATTTGTGGAGAGACTGAACAAACCTGGATAGTGACAGCAGAGGATCCTGGTTTTAGAAGCAGTGGTAGACATAGAACACTCTTTAAAGGTTAGAGGACTGAGAAGGGCAGGGCTGTAACAGAACTAGAGGGAATAATGTCTACCAAGGGAAGATACATCTCACAAATGAGGACAAAATGCATCCTTTTTTTCAACAAGCATGGAATCACATCCCCAGTTCTTTTGTTAATTTTTGAAACAAGCTCTCCCTGAGTCTCCAAGCTCCCCAGGCTGGGCTTCAATTTCAGATCCTCCTGCTTCAGCCTCCCACATACTAGCATTTTAGTCTTGAACCACCACACCAGGTTATGCTTTTACATTTGGATACAAGTAAAGATAAAAGGAAGGATTCTTATTAAAAAAAAAAACATAAATGGAGAAGCGTAATGGAGAGGTGGGGCCGAACGTTTGCAAATATGAATATAGAAAGGAATGGGGAGAATCATTGTTTGTCCTTGAAGAAAAGCTCCCTAACAACTGAAAGATTGGTAGCTGGAGGTCAAACTGAAGGCTTGAGGACAGAGGTGGGGGAGTGGAGAAGGGAAGGAAAGTACGAGTTTAACATATCGTAATGATTCAAGAGCTGTGTTCAGGGTTCATATTGTCTAGGGGTCGCAAACCAAAACGCTTACAGGGAGCAGATATTAGGTAACCAGGGCCCAGTGGGAAATAAAAAGTGTATGTTCCTTATGAAGGCAGTGGTGGGTGTGGCTCTTGAGAAATTTGCCAAGCTGGACTCAGACTCAGAAAAAGCCAACAATCTGGACTTGTATGTATGTATGTAAAATCTTCTAATTTATAAATGATGAAAACTGATTCAACTTCTATTCAACTTTTTATAGTGTATAGCAACACGGACTTATAAAACATAGCAGAGAAATGGAATGAGATTTAGTATAATATTTTTATCCATTAAAACCCATTTGCATAAAAGCAATGCGAAATATCCTATATAACGTTGTGTACATTAAATGAAAGTCAGTCTTGACTTGGTTGTAGATGACAGACTGGCCGTGAGAAATAAGAGGAAATTACTAAATTTTTAAAAAAATCAAAACAAGTCCTATATGGACATGTGACAATAGCAAGGTATGAACTGAGAAATATGGTTATCTAACTTTCTGTATACAATGCCCAAAAAGTAGATGAATATGATATAGGGAGAGTCCAAATGTTAACAGTTAAATTTGATCTGTATTTGAATTTAGTTTTAAAATCCTCGTTTCCATCTTGTCTCCCATGAGCTGACATTGAATGTGGTCAGAAGATTGCAGAATTTTGAAGAAAATTGACTGGTGTCTGAGCATTAAGTGGCCACTGTTGCATCCGCTATGTCATCTGCCAGTGCTGCTTCAGGTGGTTTTGTGCAAGAGATGATCAAGAGAGTGAGGAGAAAAAGGCAAGTGCATCATTTATCACAAGTAGGCCTCAAATGACTCCTCTGGAAACAAACACTTTGCAGTCTTCTGTTTTCATGCATAGCATTTTTTTTATAAGTTCTCTTACTTATGCCTTTGAAAAGTTATTGTAAACTCTTTTTACACATATCTGGTGGTCATAAGTGATGGTGTTTGGGTCAACAGTTAATTCCCAACTTTTCATATCTTCCCTCTAGTGGAGGGAAGTTAAATTACTGGGCAGGTGCCCGCTAAGGGGACACTGGGCACACACCCAGCCTCCGTCTTTGCTTCCAAGCTGCCACAAGGCAAGCAACTTCCTCCACTACCTGCTCGCCACCATGGGCTGCGTCACCACGGGCCTGAAAACAATGGACCAATCAGTCCCGGACTGAAAACTGTAAGTTGATAGTCTCAGGCATTTTTTGTCTCAGTGGCAGGAATTTGACGGACACAATAACTTTCAAAAGAAGATAAAATTCTGTAAGTTTTCAAGGAATTTTATGTAGAAATACCATGCTAAAATATGTCAAGCATTTCTACTCCATTTCTTTAAGTTTTTCAATTCTTAATTTTATAAATCCATATTTTATGTTTTTTGACTTTGTCATTCACAAATAATACAGGAAACGGCTTGATCGTTATTTAACGAATTCCTACATGAATTCCGTAGCTCATCACCTCCAACATGACTTTAAAGCTGCAAAGCAACTGTACCAGTACCTAAGTCAGCATCCTTGTTTTACTTTGGGTTCAAGATTTCTCGTGTGTTCAAAAGTCATAGATATTTATTGGGTGAACCCAGACAAGTAACTAGGATTGCTGATCTTTACCCAGTGATTTTTCTCTTTGATCACATTTCCTCCAAGAATTTCTCAGAAGTAATGTCTAGAATTCCTTAATTAGTTTTAGTACCAAGGAAATATCTCTAATAATCTACCCCATAAACATACATTACGACGCTGTTTTGTCTCCTATGTCGACTTGGGATTCAAAACAAAACAGTTTCGACATCCAGGAATAATTCACTATATACATATGTATGTGGCTGAGGAAAATATAATAGTGGCATAGCCTTTTTCCAAAGCTGGCCCAAGAAATGAAAAGACCTGCTCTGCTTACACAGCTTAAGGAAAGTTCTAAAAATGGAGCTTCTTTAAGTCTTCAACCAGGAATTTACCAGGGTTTGTAAACGTTGTGTGTTTTCCCATGAATACCATATAGACACGAAGAACTACTTATTTGAGTTTAATATTCTTGCAATAAGGAAGTGGTTGTGGATAAGACATGTAAGTTATATAGGCAAGACACACATCCTGGGACCTTCACACTGTTAGGAATTTATCCTGCAAATACTCAGAAATTAATTTTTTATTAAAACACTTTACCTGTAAAATTGTTTCCCCACTTTTCCTTTTCCTCTATGTCTGTAAAGCAAGTAGTCTACTTTTCCATCATTTAGCAAACTTGGCCTAAATATTAATATAACATATAAATATATTAATATGTTTATAGTATTACTACTATAGTATTAGTAATACATTTGTTGTTAGTATATTAATAGTATAATATAATATTAACAGTATAAAATATAATATTAATAGTACAATACATTATTATACTATTAATAAAATGTAGATTTACAGATCATGCATTGCATGAAAGGATTTATGTATGTAATATCATTTTCTAAACCTTGCTTCGTAAATTTGACACATGCTACTCAGAGTTCTTTTGTAAATTTCAACTCTGAAAAAAATTGTGGTTTTAATAAAAACTACACACTTTTTTATTTTGTATGTATTGCATGAAATTAATTTATTTCTGTAAATAGAATTGTTCGCAAGATCGGGAACAAAATTTCTCAACACTGTTAACCAAATTAATAATCATAAACAATAGTCATTTCATTTTTCTCTTAAAGTCTACATTAACCTTTTAAGAATGTCCTGTCGCTGCTACCTAAAGCTGGATTTAGAACAGTAAATTTCTCTAAATTACATTTTAGTTCTTTCAGATATTTTTTAAGTGCTTCTGAAAATTAGCTTTCCCTGAATGGTAGATGCAAATGATGAAATCTTGAATCAAAAATAGAATTATATTTAAGTACATAGAAAATACAACTCTTAATTTTTTAAATGTTTTTGAATTGAATTATTTAATATTTATTCTCAACCTTGTTGAAGACGAATTATGTGTTGTTGAAAAATCTCCATAATGGATAATATTTAAATAGAGTTGATTGGCTTTCACCACATCACTTACTATTATGTGACTTTTATATAACTTTGTCTCAATTCTTTCATCTATAAAATGATGAAAATATATGACGTTCACATCCAGGTTGTAAGATAAACTCTAGGTTAAATATAAAATTATATCTAATGATCTCAAAACACTAAATATGAGATGTAATCATTAATACTAGTCTAAAAATCAAATAATCATTATAAAGTTACACTGCACTTTATACAAACATTGTAAAGATATTTATTTGTAATTATGTTCAGCTTCTATTACAAGTGCTGTTCATTAATATCATTTAAAATTATAACTAAAAATTTACAGTAGAAAAGAATTCATGATTGGCATTATATCTGATAAATTATGGACTGTGTGGTCTGTCATGTTATCGAATAAAATGGAAGGTCCCTTTTTGATGACCAATGCTTCTCCCATAGATACATGCAAATATTTCTTCTATGTTTCTGAAGGTGAACTCTAAGGAAAATATTAAGAAACATTGCTCTTTATAACAAAAGACAATATCAAAAATATTAATTTCTATGATGTGTAGTTTTGAAGATTAATAATAATTATTCACCATGACCCCAGTTCAAGAACTAACAAAAATCACTATATCCTAACATGACATCATCATATTCTTCTTCAAAAGAATCATCATTTTCAAAATCACCCTCTATATCATCTAAATCTAACTTAAGAAGAAGTTTGAGTTTTTTAAACTTCTAAAACAAAACAATAACAGGAGTTTTTAGATTTCCTCCCCTTAATTTACTACTTTAGTATCTTACATGGCAGTGCAGACTTGTTTATTTTTCTCTTTTGGAGGCTGATAAGTGACTAAGCTAAATCGTTAATTTACATCAACCCGGGCAGGTGTGGAATGACGAGCTATGTGACCTTTTGAGATAATTCTGTCATAAAGTTTCATGAGTATTTTATTCCTACAGTAATGATTTAAGAGCCTTCTAGTTTGGGATGCATCAGGAAAAGCTCTCAAAATGTTTAAATATATTAATTTAAGAAGTTGATATGATCGAGGGCCTTGGACTTCATCAATTACCTGTTTTAACGGTCTCAGGGACAAAATCTTAAAATCTTAAAAAAAAAAAAAACTATAAGACACTATTTACAACCTAAAATTTGAAGAGGTCTTTACAACCACAAAAAAGAAACACAGGGAATTGGGGATTTAGCTCAGTGGTAGAGCGTTTGCCTGGCAAGCGCAAGGCCCTGAGTTCAATCCCCAGCACAAAAAAAAAAAAAAAAAAAAAAAAAAAAAAAAAAAAAAAAACCCACAGATGTTATTAAAAATGTCTGGCATACAAAAATATATTTTTACTGGAAAATAGCAGTTTAAAAACCAAATTGCAATGCGGAGGATGGATAGAGATGTAGAACGTCTGTAATGAATAATGAAAATTTACAGGTGGGTGCAAAAAGCTAAACAACCTGGAAGATACAAGAGAAATCATAGAAATAGGAAATTCACAGCCAAACAAATTCAAGTCTCCTGATAATCATGCAAAAATATGCTCAATCTTCAAAGAGGTCAGGAAAATAATAACTAAGCAATAAAGATAACCCCTAATGCTGAAGGGAAACAAAATAAAGGAGTAATCTCATATATTATTGCAGAAACTTTGAAGAAGAATCATAAAACATCTGCTAAAATTCAAAATATATATCACCCCATTCCAGCAACCTAATTTTTAATTTCTACCTAATAGAAATAAGACAACCAATAGATATACTAAGGAATTTGTCATAGTGCAGTAAGTACTACAGGATATAAACCAAGAAGTTTTACCTACACACACACACACACACACACACACACACACACCACACACACTGGCATAGGCATGGTTTCTGGCATGCTGGCAAACAGACTATCTGAAGAGAAAATAAAGGTTATGATTATTGCACTTGCTGTTTTTCTTCATGGCATGAGTTTAAACTACCAACAGGGTATCGCTGAACACAGAGTCGAGAAAGGTGCATAAAGTTGGTTATATCAAGCAGCAAAGGCCGGCTCCAACACTCCACTGGGCATCGTTAATAAACTTTATTCATATTATAAAACATAATACAGCAGTGGGAATTATGGCTAGTCCAATTCCTTTGACGAGATCTCCACGATATGCTCGTGAATGACCCAAAAAGGAGACAAAGAAGTATGTTTACTGTACAACCTTATTTTTATAAAACAAAGACCAAGCACTGTATTTGTGTGTGTATTTCTGAACATTATTACATGAACGTGGAAAATGTATGGACAGAACATACTGGATTAATAATGGATCTATTATAGGAGTGAGTGAGGGGAGGGGAGGATGGGATGGGATGCTGGTATAGGGAAAGAGAAAATGGGTCAGAGGAGAAAAAGTGAGACTGAACTTGCTGGCAAATTTGGCAAACATATTCATGAAAAACAAAGAACTCAGCAATAAAGTCTCTAAAGAAAGCAGACACTGTAATACAAACCGAAGAGAATAAGCCAGCGGAACACTCGGAGCTGCGTCAGCACTACTCTGTTAGCCTTACTCGGCGAGGATCTCCCCAGTCCCTGGAAAGTACTAGGGAACTGGAGACCCTTGAATCACATATCTTTTATATTTAAATTGAACTTTATGAAATTTTCTTTTTTTTCCCAGACCCAAAATATGTGTGAATATTGGCAATTTAATGTGAATAATTATTATTAATTTTTCAAAATACACATTATAGGAAGTAGTTTTTTATATTGTCTTTCATTCTAGAAGTAGATCATTTGTTATAGTGCTGTCTTTGGATTAGTATTTTTTTTTTTTTTTTGTGGTGCCAGGGATCGAACTCAGGCCCTTGTGCTTGCAAGGCAAGCACTCTAATCACTGAGCTAAATCCCCAGCCCTGGATTAGTATTTTTTTGCACATAAGTAATGGGAGAAAGTAATATGACACTCAGAAACTATTTGTGATGTTTATATATTTTGTTCAATGCTTGTATTTATTCTCTGTGGCTAAACTACAGCATACTCAGTGTGTGTCACCGTGGTGGACTTATTGTGGTCAGCTTGAGCGCAAACTCCCAGCTGGACTGAGTTGGTGGTTCTGGGAGTAGAGGATCCACCTGAGGATTGTTGCTGATACAACATAAAGGAGAACGGGAGCAGAAGATGGTGGTGGCTGTTTCCCAGGAGAAGCTGTGTTGCAGCTGGTCCCCCTGAAGAGGACTTGGCTGTTCTCGTCACAGAAGGAGCTCAGGCCCTTGCTGTCATCAGGGGTGGCTGCTGTTTGCTTCAGGGGAGTTCTGGTCTCCATCTCCACTGTGAGTGTCTCACCCTGGGTCCAGTATAGATTTCTTAGCCTTTCAGTGCAGGTGGGGATGTACATGGGAAAGTGCTGTGGGCTCCTGGGCCTGAATTGGATCTTTCAGGTCTCCAGCAGATAGGTAGATGTTCTGCACTCTTCCTGCATTTGGCTTGTGCGTGTGAATGTTGAACTTGCACTTGTCCTGTGTTAAATCTTCTCTCTTGCAAATCATTGACTCTAGAAAAGTAACTATATATGTACAAGAAATATGAAAATTGTAAATACTGTCCAATATTGAACCCCAACATTGAACGAGTTATTTGCCAATTCACTTTCCTCAAAATATTTTCGTTCATATTTTTTAAGTATTAACAGCTGTATTTAATCTTCTTTAGTCTTACTTTCCACATTGACTTACCATGTCGTTGTTTTCACATAGTCATTGATAAAATCACAGAATGTAAAGCCTCAGTTCCCCACTACTTAGGATGCAGGAAACAGAGAGAAAGAGGAACTCTATAAGCAATAATAATTTGAAATTTACAAATAAAGGAGGCTGGGGATTTATCTTAGTGGTTAGAGTGCTTGCCTCGAAAGCACAAGGCCCTGAGTTCGATCCCCAGCACCAAAACAAAGCAAAACAAAACAAAAATTCCAAATAAAGGAAAAGAAGCAGAAGGGTTTTATTAGGCAAATTAGATGAGTCAGGACACTTTGGAATGTGAATGCTAGGAACTCAGTCCAAACCAGGTCAAGACTGAATGTAGGCCTGAGGGAAACTGCCCTGCTGTAAGATAAGAACCAACTGTGGCAGCTCTTAGGAGTCTATTACTGCTTCTGGGTTGCTGTCAATTCTGCTAATCAGAAGAGATAGACCTGCAAGTTCCAGCTAGCAAAATCCTAGAGAAGAACTCAATGCACTCAAGATCATATGGTTGGATTCCTCAGGATCATGTTTCTATCCCATACCCTGAAGTGCAGGATCTGTGATAGCTACCACAAGTTGAGATAAAGAAAAGGCAATTTGCTGAGAAAAGATGGTATTGTGCAAGACATTCTACATGAGACGGCCATAGAAGCAAGCAAATACAGTGCTCTTCTTCCGTGTTAGGTACTGTATCGCTGCATTGGACATTCTCAGTACTCTGTACATCTGCTCTCATTCAGTCTTTACGCTCCCTTAATGAGGTAGGTAGAACTCTCGCTGGGTTTTGCTCACTGAAACTGAAGTTCAGAGGAGTTAGAACTTGTCCAAATTTAGCAAATGAAAAACAAAGATTGAAGCCAGAGTTGAATCCATACTTTATTCCAAAGCCCATTCTTTTTTTTTTTTGGTTGTGTTGCTGGACTATGGAACAGTGAAGGCTGCAAGTTGACACTAATGACTAAATAATGCTTGTACCTCAATTTCTCAATATTTGAGCTTCCAAATATCCATGATTGGCCAAAGGGCATGCTGCCTGGAAGACAGAGCACATTCCTTCCGAAATTCAATCAGTGGAACCAGCAGGAAGCAGAGGGTCTAGTGTGTGGTGATATGTATCTTCTTCATAAAGCAAAAGCTTACTGGTCTCTCTAGGAATCAAAATCCATTGCAACCTCCCATCAAGGAAACAGACCTACCGAAAAAAAGAAGAAAAAACCCAAATGAACAAACACAAGTTTCCTCTTGTACAAGTGCCTGCAAACCAACTTGTTTCAACGGAGAGGCGCCTGGTGTCCTGGTATCTCTCCGAGATTGTCTAGTCCTGTTACCTCGCATGTGACAGCTTGGGAGACAAGAACATTTCCCAGACTGTTGAGCCACCTTCTCAGTTCCTGAACTGTCTCGATTTACTTTCAGAGGAAAGAAGATGTCTCTGAAATGACAGACAGTATCAGAGCTGGAGGCTGAAAATATGAAAGCCAAACTTCATCGACCTCATGATTTTGCTCATGGCTACACTATTCAAATTACAAACTTTCAAAGATTATCCTTTATTCCTAATGAATCCCTCAGACCTACACTATTCTACGCAATAGATGCTGAGCCTGTGAAGATAAATTCCCGTCTCCAGAGAGCATAAAATCATGCAAATAACACTGTAGGTAAAGAGATTTTGCTTATCTGAGTGTTTTCTTTATGAATCAAGTCACCCTGAGGTGTAAGGATGTATATTGGGTCTCATCTAGGAGTCAGATAATATTGTCTTCAAGGAACTTATTTATTAGTTGTGGAGTCAATTCTTAAGCCAGAGAAGATCAATTAATAACATAAGGCAGTATGTGGTAAGAAATAAATGGCCTGTGGTATCAGTTATTTATTTCACAGTACGTATTACTGTTTGTTTACTTGTTATACAGTTTTAAGAGGGATTGACATTGTAAATAAAACATAGTGCTGTTTTATAACTGTAGGTAACAGATTCAAATTTCATGAACTTTATGTAGTACTCAAAAATAAAGAATCGCTACACTACCAACAGTTGACCATAGGAACTTCAGTTACTATCTGATATGGAAAGCATGGGTTAGGCTGCACATTCACTATGGAGCTGTGTATTTTCCAGCACCTTTTAAAAAATGTAAATTACCAAATTAAAATAATGTCATTTCACTGATCAATTATTTTTACATAAAACAAGACTTAAAATGGAATGAATGATTAACTTTCCTGTCAATATCTCTATCAATAATCTTTTCATTCCTCAATTTCAACTCTAATTCTGATACTACACACAACTATTAAGAGCCATCCATTAGTTACAAATTATCTTCACGCTGAACTCAAGTGTATAATTAAATCTTACTTGAGACCACTAAATAACCATGCCACTTCCAAAGGAACTAGCTTCAAAAACTTTCAGTTGCCTTTTCTGCTAGGAAATTTAGTGTACCCAAAGGCAAAAAGTCTCACAAATATCTATTTCACAGACTTTTTCTGAAATAAATTGACATTTAAATTTGCTTCTCTCTGACCTTGTTTTTCTTCTTTTCTTCATAGTAGTCATGAAAGCAATAATGGTCAACATTTACCTAGGATTTACTGTATATTACCAATATTATTGCCTTTGATCCTTAAATTGTGAGTTCAATTCTACTACCATCACTCTTTAGTACAGATAAGGAAATAACAGCTGTACATATTCTAAATACCTTACTTAGGAGCACATAGCTTATAAGCAGAAAAGCCAAGATTTAAATCCAATCGGCCTACTCTCAAACTTCAACCATTATATAATATCATATATGACAAAGAGACAAATAGAACTGAGAATATAAACTGAGATATGCTGGGCTTCTCCTCAGAAAAGTGCATTTCTTCTACCTTCTTCAGGAAAACAAAAGGAAAAGTCCAACAGCCCTTCTCTTCTGCTACTTTATCCCCTAGTCTGCAAACATAGAATAACAGTATATGAATGTGCCAGTAATACCTTAGCAGCATTTTAGCCAACAATTTAAAATGCATTTTAATTTACTATGGTTTAGCCATTCCTACTGTTCCCTCCCCTTCTCTGTTATTCAATGACATAAATTTCAGTGAAGGGGAAGGGTGAAATTGTCCACAGAGAAAAGAATGGACACCAAGTAAGGAAGAAGAAAAACATACTCTGGATTTGGAGAAAGTATAGAATTACTTATGTATTTAGATATAAGAAGAATTCTGCAATTCATCTCAACTCCATTTTGTAACATTTTGATAGACTTCAATGGAAATCTAAGTTCCTTTCCAGTGTATCTCTTTTTACAAACTTTTTATTTTTGTTTGTGATACATGAGGTTTACATTCATTTTAGAGAGTAGGTACATTTACATAACACATCTACTTTTTTATTCCCATTCCCCTCCCACTCACCTTCCTCTCTCCATCTCTAGGTACCCTTTCCCCATTTTCATCATCATTATTATTAGTTTTAGTTCATGTTTATGACATATAGTGTGTTTCATTGTGTTTGGTACATGTACATGGCACATTTTAAATCTTTTAACTTCCCTTTTCCTTCCTTCCTCCCCTCACCCTCAGTCTCTTGGACCCCTTCCAGTTTGCAAAAGATCTATCTCTCTATTTCCTTCTATTAGTTCTTTACTTTGCTCTTTGTATATACTTTGCCTCACTCAAATGAGAGATACTATATGGTATTTAAATTTGTGTGTCTGAAATATTGCATTTTCCAGCTGTATGCATTTTTGTAAAAATGTTTCAAATTTATCCTTCTTTTTTTTATTTTTATTTTAAACCAAGAACATGTATTGGTATATTTTACATACAAGTAGTGTTACATTTTGTATAGATACCACATTTTCTTTATCCATATGTCTGTTGATGGAAATACGGGCTGCTTGCAGGATTTAGCTATTATGAATGGTGATGCTATAAACATTGGTGTGTATGTATGTCTCTTAAAAACATACTCTACCTCAGTTTTTGTGTTCGTAATGTCTGTTTTTTTTTTCTTTTTTATTGGAACATAAATTGAGGAGTAACTGAGAGAAAAGTACACAAATTATATGAGAATTACTATACATGCTAGACAGCATATATTCTTAATCAAATGACACCTTGGATAGTTATAGTCTAATTATTTTCCTTCAGTTGCAATCTTTCAACAAAATCTCCTGTTTTATAGGGCCCTTGTGTATTTATTTCCACTGATTTACTTCCCTATCAATTTTTGTTTCCCTAGTCCTTTCCTCCTCTATTTTCTCTTAAGCCACCATGCCTGTCCTACAATCAGCCTTCTCCTTCTCTCCAAGCCTGTAGCTATTTATTTAAGTGACTCTCACATCACTCTCAATTTCCTTACATTTGTCTTCCTCTGGCAATCTCACTCGAAAACCCAAATCTGCATTAATGCTGACCTATGCCTTCCATGTGGTTGTATTCTAGACACAGAGCATCTATACAGAAAGACGCCAAACGAAACAAACTGAGCATCCTAAGGATAGTTTTTAACCTCAGCAGACTCCTCTATACAAATAGTAATTTTGTTGTTTTTTTTTTTTTTTTAACTTTTCCTTTGTCATCTTCCTCTTCCATTCCTATCAGTGGTCATTCCTGACTCCATCTTTCTTTTTAAATTCGCACATCAATTCCCACAGCTGCCGTTCTCATCAGGAGACCTTGTCTCCAGTTGCACTGGTACTGCTGAAGCTGTCAGGTATGACCCACCCCCAGTTCCACGTCCACATATTTAAATCCAAGCTCTATCTCTTTTCCCTGGTAACTAAGAATTCACTAGTTTGTCTCACATTTTCAAATAAACCCGGAGTTTGTGCCCTTCTCATTCTTCCTGCATCTTGCCCAGCATATTACCTCTTCTTTCTGTATTTTCAACCTCTCCTTCTCAGCTTGCTTTTGGAGAAGTGCCCATAAATATGCTCAAGTCCTCCTGACACAAAGAAACGAGCTTCCCCACAAGACAGTATCTCCTTCTAGTACTATCCTCCTTTCTTTCTCATTCAGACCTTTTGGAAGATTAGTTTATGTTTCTACCTCCGATTTGTCATGCGTGCGATCCTTGCTCACACATACTTAATAAGGATTCTTTACTTTGCAACTCCAGAAATCAGTCACTCACGAAGATACCAGTGACTTCCTTATCACTATGTCTAGAGGTAAACTTTATTCCCCATCATTATGGACTTTTATTGCAGAATCAAAATTGAAATGGTTCTGTTTCTTCTATAAAGAGGCAGAATCACATAAAATTTTGTACTTATCAGGTTTCATTGACACTCATTCTCCAGCTTAAATTTCCACATGACCTTCTTGCTAATCTCAGTCTTTCTTCCTTTGAGGCTTTCTTCCTTTGATCTTCTAAAATTGTTTCCAGAAGCTGTATTTTTGGATGACTGGTCTCATTCTAGCCCTCATTTGTTTAACTAATAACTATGAAAGAATAATTTCTAAATCAATATTTCTGGCTAAAAATCTGCTATGGGCTTTGATGGGGATATCATTATTTGACTTTCTTTTCTTGGTGATCATCAAGGAAAACTCTAATAAATCCAGGTTGAGCCTTTTATGTTTTTCTTTCAGCAAAACTCCTGGTCATAACATGATATAATAGAGGAAAATTATCTTCTAAGTGAAATAATACTTGATAAAAATACACACATCATCTACATGCTTATCATTAGTCCATTGTACCTTCCTTCTCCACCTTGGTTCTTACTCAAGATAAACTTTCTGATTCTTATTTTTCATGTCTTTAGTCCTCCTTGCCTAGGGGTTTAATGGCAAATGGACTATTTTAGAAAGAAAAGAGGGAAGCAAAAAATCAGAAGCAATATTTATTAATTATTTCTTCAAGAAATTAATGTATTAGAACTACAGTAGCAGGGGTACTCTCATACTGAGGTAACACAAGAAGTAACTGGACAGTCCATTTCACTATCTCTCATCCTGCCAGCATTGGTCCATTAGCCAAGAAATATCTTCAGTGAAAGGAGCAGAACTTGAATTTAATGGCTATCTATTTTGTTTGAAGGATATCAACTTCAGAGATACAAAATCAACCACAACCTCCTACTTAAATTTGGTAGCTGAAATGAAGCCACATAAATTTTCACATTGTAAGACAATCTCCAACAGCAACAGCAGCGGTACCACTTGGCACCAATGGACTTATAATAATTACACTTACCTAGTGTTTTGAGTAAAATATTGGGTTGTTTAAAAAGAAATTATTTCTACATTAACCCATGTCTCCAAAAGTAAGCTCTTAGATTCCATTACATTTATTGCTTTAAAATGGATAAACATCTGCAAATTCAATAATATATATAAACATAAAAACATAACAAAAAATGAATGCTCAATTAAATTTTATCAAAACTTCAATCAAAAATATAATTTTTTCAGGGTGCAATCAATTTCTATGTATTTCATAATAATCTCTGTAATATGGCAAAGTTAAAGAATAAGTTTAAGATAAGGAATATCTAATCAAAGCTCTCTGGAAAAGATTATGCCTTTAAACTGGACAAAGGGAAAGAAAATGTTTCTCAGCAAGCATCCTGGCCGCACCAGCTGCAGGAAGCATGTGGAGGTTAGTGCTTTCCTGAGATGTCACCGTCTCTGAGGACTGAGAGGGGACTTAGTTGCCAAGTGACGTTCTAATTCTCATGGTCAGGCCTCCTGTCTGGAAAAAGAGTCATGCTCCGTTTAGTAATTCCAGTGTTTCTTCCTCTTCCTGTAAATGAAAGGTACAGGAGGGGGAACATTCATTCACCAAAAAGGAACAGAAATATGCATCCCGTGGGAAATAGCCATTTATAGAAATACCTAAAAATACATGTTTGGGTTGGTCAGATGGTATTTCACAATGTCGCCACAATGAACTAAGTCTGCACACTGCATGTGTTCATTGCTGAAGCAACAGTCATTCTGAAGAACTAGGAAAATGGAGTTGCCAAAGAGATGAATTGTTATATGGGCTAATTTCTCTGTATTCAGTTCAGACTGGCTTCCCCAAGCAGAACTTACGGATACTGGTGAAATTTAAAAAGTAATAGTCTATTTAGGATTCTTTACTGATGACACTACCCTCATAATATAATACTACCAGTTATAGTCTTTTTAATTTACTATATAATTTTATGACTTATTAAACAGGTAGTAAATGTAATTGGGCAAGCGAGAGCTGAGACACAGCAGGAGAAATCCAGGTCGCTGAGCTCATCGGGCACACTTCACAGGAGAACTGGTTTTTCTTGGACTCTGATTGCTGACAGGGGCCCAGAGAGGTTTTCATCATAGTTAACAGGGCCTGGGCAAGGATGAGCACAGGGTGGAGTGTGAGGGGCACACACTATAGAAAAGAGCCTTGGATTCCACGTCCCTCCTCTGTGTCACACACACACACCGTGGTACAAAGGTAGGATTTGAACCCTTTAAACCTCAGGCTCAAAACCAAGAGTCAGAAATGATTTCTGAGAGTTTTTCTGGCTCTGGATTCTGATTCCATATTTTAGTACCTTTGGCTGGTTGTCAACTGTGAAGGAAGATTGCTTTGCTTATGTTCTAGATACGAGAAGTATTTCACCTTCATTCCAGTCAATACTGCAGCTGATAAATAACCGCAGTTTTATTTTCTAAAAGTGATCACTAGACTTTCTGGCTTGCATATATTTTTATCCATGTGACATACAGGATAAATCACACCCCATCCTTCAAAGCCAAGTGACCTCTAGTTTAAGGGGCCAGACTGGAGAGGGCTGACTTTGCATTCCTCCTGAAATGATGGTCACTGTCTACAGGGGACACTGCTTTCCCTCCGAGGTGGGGTCAGGTCATCCCACTTCCTTGCCGCTCCATCCCTTTGGCTTCCCCAAGACCATTCCACTATATATGCGGATATGAGTGTTTCTCTTTGTTGAAGTGGTGGTGAAATTTAAGCTGATAACTAAACGAAGCAAGAGAAAAACTGAAGCTTTTGGTAAATAGTATATTCTCTGTTTCCAAACAGAAAGCACAAATAGAATTGAGTGCTTTGCAAGGAAGTCCACTCATTGCCATGTCCCAGACACTTCCTAAATTCACTTCATCCCCACCCCCATAATGAAATTAGTAGCAAACTCTTGTAGTGCTTTGTTTTCCAAAATTTCTCATAGTCAATCCCCAATCTTTTTTTTTTTTTTCAGAAAACTTTAGCCCTTCCTAGTCCCTGGATATATTCTTCTTCCACACCGCATTTTTCCCAAACGTGAGTCTCATATTCTGGATTCTTAAGAAGGAAGGATTTTAACTATGTAATATAGAAATACTAACTAACTTCTGGTAAGACCCTTCCTTAGGATCCTTAAAATAGAGGTGAAAAAGAATTGCCTTTTCTCCAGTAAAGTTCCAATCTTTGTTGTAATTTAGAAAAGTGAAGTGAAGGTCATGCTCAAAAGGAGAAATTTCATCCAGTCATTTTCTACTCTTCTCTGGTCATTTTGAAGCGTCTGGCCAATGTGGACGAAGGAGCAGATGCTATATGAAAGTAGGTCAGGGAAAGAAGAGTTCAGTAAAATTCAGCCTCAGCAATAATGAACAGGGGCCAAATAAACCATTATACTAGCAAAGCCAACTCTTGATTGTAAAGTCAGTCCCAGAAAACAACTTTTCTGAATGTCTACAGGTTTCCAGTGTCCTTGTGGTGAGGGAAAAGAGACATACCGAAACTCTGCCAGCTCTGATTTCTGGCTTTTGAAAAGATTTCTTGAATATAGAACACAATTATCCTATTTTCATCAAATATCTCTTACAAACTGTAAAGTAACCCATAGTTGCCTGCTAACATTTCTTCACTGTGGAACAACAGCATTTCACACATGCAAATTACTCATAGGACCCTCTTTCCCCTTCCCGATCAGCACCACCACAAAAATGGTGCAAAAGTATCCTTTAATGTCTTTCCCTACTTACACACAAACACACACACACAAAGAAAGTACATCCTAGGGCTATGGTTTATTCCTTAGCAGCCTTTTCTTTAAAGTTTATCTTTGGGAAGGATATTTTTTATGATTATACATTTATATTTTTTGTGTTTAGAAATTAAGTCCCATTTTTTTCTTACGTATATTTTAGATTATTTACTGTTGTACCTATTCCTTAAGAATTTGTAAAAGGTTTTTCCTAGGACTCTTGTTTATAAGACTACATTGTAAAGTCCATTAAATCTTAGGAGAAATCATTTCATTCAAGAAAGCATGTCACCATGTTGTATGCATACCCGCATTTATAGCAGTGCAATACATAAAGCTAAATCTTAGCAACAGCCTATACGTCCATGAGCAAATGAGTGGATAAAGAAAATGTAGTATTCATGCACAATGGAATATTATTGTGCCTTAAAGGATAAACTTGAGCCCTTCGCAGGAAAATGGATGCACTTTGACACCATAATTTTAATTGAAGTAACTCTGGCACACAAACTTAAATATCTCATGGTTTTTCTTACATGAAGAACTTAAAATATATGTAAAGTATAAAGTAAAAGCCAGATAATAGGAAAAAAAGAGAGAGAGGGAGAGAGAAGAAACTGTTGTAATCCAACATGGACAATGTATCTAAAAACGTACCTTGACTTAGTAAAATTGTCGTACATGTTTTGTACGTTATTTAGCCTATCAGTCTGGTTTTGAATCTGTATACAGAACAATTAACTTTATAAATTCTTATAAGATAATTAAATGAACCTGATGCTGAAAAGATGAAAGGAAGTGGAGAAAAGGGGAATAAAAAAGAATTGAAATGTGTTATGCACATAACTACAGTAAATGTAAACGTTATGAACTGCGAACATCTACTAATAAATGTCAAGAAATAAAAGAAAGCATATATCATATGTGTACTATGCCTGAGAAATCATAACGTCTGAGAAAGAAGACAAATTTGATTAAGGAAAAGTAGGCAATTGTCAGCTGATTTAGAGCCTTGAACTCTTTACAAAGACATCATTTGAAAGAAACAACATGATCATGTTTGTGTCTTTAAAAAATTGGGAAAAATAGACTTTAAAGAGAAGGGCAGAAGACATGAAGACTATTAAACTACTGCAATATAGCTGGGAATAAATAAATTATTGAAACTTTAAGGCAAGGTTAGTAGACGAGAAGAAAGGGATGGATGTAAGAGGCATTTAGAGATCAGCCTGACAAGATGATTATTATAGGCAGCTAAGTTAGACAGAAACTAATACACAGTCAGAGAGAGACTGGGTCCTCAAGGAAGTCAGCACAAGAAAAATAAAGACGTCGAGATTAGGGCTGGAGACTCAAGACAGAGACAAAATGACCAGGTCTACATCCCCCCCTAAATGGTAACTTGAGATTATACTGTAAGTAACATCACCTGGTGCAGGGAGCCCAGATAGGCACGAAACACCCACACCCAGTGAATGACCAGAATATCTGGGCCCTCCCTTCCCAAAAATGACTTTGTTCCTGCCGTCTGTCCTTGCTATGTGACTCACTTCCCTATTGGATCAGTATTAGCTAAGCAGCTATGTTTGTGATCCTAGAGTTGATTTTAGTTTGACCCATATTGTACCCATGTTGTGACTTCACTGTATGAATTACCCCCGACAAAAAGCCTCAGCAACCACCTACTCGGGACCCCTCCTGGAAATCCAGGAGTTAATCTCCCTCCCCTTCTTTCCAATAAAACTCTTCTAACTTCTTCCTTTCATTCACAACTCCATTCCTAACATTGGGAGACCAAACTGTTGCCAAGCACACTTGACATCTAATAGGTCAGGAGTTATATTTTCCCTAAACCATCATGCTCGGGAGAGGAAAAATTGAACATACAGAAGAATCAAGTCAGTTACTGAGGTTAAAGACACATGAGAGAAAATAGTTGATGCAGTAAGTAGAAGAAAACACTTAATTTAATTTTAGACATTTTTCATGAGCAGCCTCCATAGGAAAACTAATCATAATTCTTTTAGAGTATTTTCAAAGTTAATTTAAAAGTTTGTAGGAGTAGATTTGATTTCCCAAAAACCACAAAATTATCTTGGAAGTAGAACTGCTAGGTAAAGTGTATTTGTTATACAAGTTTTTTTGTGTTTGCTTTTGTTTCCAAAGAGTGTTATTATAAGTCCGTTATTTATGTGGTTTTCTTTCTCTGAATATGATGAGTTAGCCCACATTGAAGCAACTTGGCATGGACAAAGACTAATAAAAGATGGAAAAGTTTAGGCAATCAGAAATAAGATTTTAAAAGGCCAGAATCTGACTATAAAAGAAAAAAAAATTCTCAGTAGGAAGATAGACTCTTTCCATCAAATCTCTACTTCCATCTCATTTGCTTACTCAGTTCCAGGACATATTTTTAGTCTGTCAAATCTCAGGTAATGTTTCCAGTGAAACATTGTTTCTTGACAATAGTATATATATTCCACAATGAGACACAATTTCCTTAGTTAAGATCCATCTTCTTTTTGCAGACTCCAAGGTAAGAAACCTTTAAGTAATAGAAGAAAGATATATTCTTATGCATATAAATCCAAGAAATGGTTAATCTTTTAAGAGTTTATGAATAGTCTACTTTTGCGAACTATCATCAAGAATTATTTGAGAATTACTCAGAGTATTAAATTGCAATTATCTTCATGACTACCAATGAGGTCTTGAAATACTCTATTTTTCTTCAGGAGACTAAAAATAAGCAACTGAACGTGTGCTACATCTCCAGGGATTCATGTAGTTAAGGTCATCAGTTGCTATAGGGAAGCAATTTACATCCAGTAAATATTGCATTTCCTAAAGTAGTAAAATTATACTTCACATTTTTTTTTCTTTTTTTCTTCCGCACTGAGCACTGAAAGCACAGGAGAGAAATAAGCCAATGTTTGCCAAAATGCCCAGTAATCTTAAAAATGGCAAATAACTAGAGGATAAATTTATGGTAAAGTAGAGAATCGTGGCAAAAATTTAAGTTTCTAAATAATGACATTTAAGACTGGAGAAATATTTACCCTGAAGTAATATATAAAATCTTTTATGTAACTTCTTAAGAGAGCATTGGAGTCTCTTCTAGAACCAAATTGTATGCATATATTGTGTGTTGGAAATAGGCAATTAATCTTAATGTATAGATTCAATCTAAAATAATTATTTGAGTGTCTCTAAAAGCATTTTCTGAACATGGAATTTTTTAATTAAAATATATACTATTTTATGAAGCATATGGTGTGATGAGTTTATATAACCAGGATTTAATGGAAATAATCATACACGGTAACATACAGTAAAAACGTCAAACTGAAGAGAAAAAACTGACAAGAACTTTTCACCCTGCCACGCAGTTCTCATCTTCTGCAGTCTCTGTATCTTCTGTTCTTCCAGCCCACCCACCAAAAACCTGCTGTTATCAATTATCAGGTTTTTCATATTCTACTTTTAAAATCCTCTGTTTGTACACATTTACATATGTCACCTATTGTAATAGTTTGGATCTGGAATGTCCCCAAAGGTCTTCAGGTTAAAGGCTTGTTCAGCAGCCTGTAGCATGACTGAGAGGTAGTGGAATGTTTTAGAGGTAGAGTCTAGTGGAGGAAATTAGGCCCTCATGGACTTGCCCTAGCAGGGGATACTGGCTTCCCAGTCCCCTCCCCTCTCTCGTTTCTTGCTTCCATGATGTAAACAGATCTCCAAATGCTCCTGCCATGATGCACTGCACCACCACAGGCCCAAAGCTACAGCGCCAAGCAACCAGTGACTGAGTCCTGTGCAAACATAAGCCAAAATGAACCTCTCCTCCTTATAAGTTGGTTATTTCAGGTATTTTGTTGTAGTAATAGCTGACGAACACATCTGTCTATCCATTTACCTTTATTTCTTTTTCAATTCAAATATGGACACACCACAGTCCTTTGCTGCGGTTTAGTTTTGTTTTCACTTGCTATATATTGAGTATTGTTTTATGTTCATGGATAAAGAGCAATTTTTCCTCTTCATAATACAAGCATGGCATCGCCCTGTATGAGTGAGTCATAGTTTAAAAACTAGCTTTTGCTTAAATATTATGTAAGTTTAGTTAGAAAGTATCCTGACCTTTGAAGTCTCAAGAAGAGAACATTCCGCTAGTTGTCAGGTCAGAGCCAGTTCCATTTCACTTCTCTGAGGAATGTCATATGGAAAGGAAACGTTTCCCTCAAAAGGAAGGGTCTCAGATACTCTGCTCCAACTCTAGGAATCCTCGTCTTGAGAATTGAAACTCCTGAAAAGTTGAGATTCTTGGCATGTTACATTGGAAAACTAAGTGTAATTACAGATAGATATTTTCTCCCATTTTACACTTAGTACTTTTTAAAACTTGTTCATGATCATATATTCAACAATTTGTCTTTATAAATTTAATAAGAAAAGGGTTGCAATGTCAGGAAAAAATTCTCAATTAGGTGAAGTTTCTGTATCTGACCGTTTATACAAGTCATAGATACCATCTGTAAACTTCTGTCTGTTGCTTCATAGTCTGAGATTCTTGAATCAGGAAGTGAATTCCTAAGATAAATAATCTGTGGGAATTTCTTGTGCTTGTCCCAGATTCTTATGTGGAAGCCATCAGCAGAAGTTACTTCTCACAATGTAATTTAAGAATAGAATTGAGTTTAGAAGTTTATTCAGTCTCTAAGCTTGCACATCATGAATCCACAGAGTCAACACCTACTGACAGCTCATAAACCAGTGTAAATAGCAGAGTGTGGAGTCTGATCCTTCCTCGGCTACTTCTTGGGAGACCCACAAGCTGCCGTACAAAGACCTGGGCCCCTGCGCGGCAGCATGGAGTAAGACGCAGTCCATTTCTTTAATTCAGTAAAATCGGGCATCTGTGGCTCTTTGTGTTTCTCACACAAAACTTTCTAATGTTTTCCTTTTACTCGGAGTTCATTGACTCACAGCATTTTACTGAAAATTATTACTAAATTGCAGTGTTTAGACTCTATTTTGAAGAATTAAATATGGGTAAAATAGCTCACTGTATCTTTAGCATACTTTATTTGGGGAGGAAAGAATTTCCCTAACCTGATCATAGATTCAGTGGGGCTGGTGTCTGAATTGTGTTCTTTTCGTAGACTCAGAATTCAGTCTGGCTTTTCTCCAATTAGATTTTATTATATGTTAATTCTACCAAACCCTAATGCTTTTCCAGCTTGCAGCGAGAGCTTCAGTATGAAAAAAACAAGGACTGTGGTTCTTACCTAAGTCTGGATTCTGCCTCCAGTACTTCCTATCCACAATTCTTTTATACACAGGAAGTTCTGCTATCCGGCACTTCCACAATTCTCTGCTGCACTGACCTGCCTAGCCAGACCTCCTATCAATGAACCTATCATGGTCACGGGAGTTTCTTATGCCTATTAGGCACTGTGCTTTGGGCTATCTGTAGATGGGGCAATTTTCTGAATGTGTGTAGCTAAATGAGTTTGTCCGGCTTATTTTTCACTTTAATGATTGTACTTTGGCTAGAGTTTACTTGTTTACTTATCTCTTTTTAAACATGGCCTGTTTCCAAAATAGTTCATTCTTAAAATTACCTGAGTTACCAAAATTATATTTGGGAACCATCTTTATGACAACTAAATCATCATTTTCTGGCCATGCAGTCATTCTGGACTGGGAGTATTATATTCAGTGGTGCAGCTATAATTTGGGGTCGATCCACTGTTGTCGAAGGGGCAACTGTAATCAAAGGCAGAGTGGCAGTATTAAGAGCTGGCAAAACTTCTGATCGGTGGGGCCTAGTGGTCCTTGGATCATTGGCCATGCGCCCTTCGAGGGAACTAAGGCACCCCAGACTCTGTCTGATTTCCTCGTTGGTAGTGTAAGCTCTTCCATAAAGCCATTGATCTTGCATATGTGATGCCCGTACACATGACTCTGCTATTACACAATTCATTTTAGCAACAGAACCTTCTCCAGAATGGAACCAATTCAGCAGCTATGTCCATGGGCTTCCACAGCTGTGACCTATTCTCTTTATGAGTTGTACTAACACAAAACTATTACAGAAACTATATTCACAAAAAAGTTCTTCTTGGTCCCCTAAGAAGAATGACTGCCTGTATTCTTTCTGCCATAATTTCTTTGATTTTTGACACTCAGCATTTATCATATCATGTAACTGTCAGAAATTGTGTCCTAGTCAACAGTATAGTCTAGTGTTAGAATCTTGCCCTATGTGTAGAAGTTCTCCTTAGTATTTGCCAAGTAAGTAAATAAATGAAAGATGAAACTGAAGGAGAAAGAACAATCACAGAAAATGATATGTAAAAAAGCAGAGAGGAGCAGAGATGTGGCATAGTCATCACTGATAATTTCTCCGAAAGTATGTTTGTATTAGCAGTTAGTCTGACACATAACCATTAGCAAACCTGTCCATATATGGCAATGTGATAAGTGGCAATGGAGTGAGATGGAATCTGAACCAGAGAATAGGATATTTTTTTGAGAGTAAATGTGTTATAAAGAACAGTTGCCAATGGAATATAAATGTAGTTTATCACAGATTGTTTCATAGGCATCAACATGCAAATGGCAAATGATATTTTAAGAATGTATCATTCTATGTACCATGCATTTGTTTCTGGTGCACTGCTTTTTAAATTCATGGCCGTAATGGAAAAAATATAATAAAATGCTAAATGGGAAATACAATATTAACATTAATTTAATATAATGTTAATAGGAATAATGCAAGAATGTGTAAAATGATTCAAATAACAATATGAACAGAAAAAGTGAGGTGGAAAAGAAGGAAAACGTTTGAAAATGTCGAGCATGTGTTTGGTGAAAGGATTATGAGTGACATCTTTTTATATCTTTTTAGTATTTTCTAAAAATTTTTAATAAGAATTCATTGCTTTAATAATTTATAAAGCTCACACCATTTTCCTGCACACAACAATTTAATGAATGCATAGCAGCTATCGCAAGTGTTCTCGGTTTTCTTCTTAAAGCCCTGAGATCCTGAAGAGGCCGTCAAAATGCCCTGCACCTTCCAAGCCTTTCTTAATACAGTACTTTATTAAATTAAATTACATAGCTGCAGGATACATAGCATATTTAGGATTTAAACCATAAAAATAGGCATTTTTCTGACCATCTCTGAAATTCACTGTTTTTCACATTCGTGGGTGTGCTCCAGGATCGTCACCCCCGTGAATTTTGGGGATCTGTTGTAAAATGAAGGTCTGTTGTCTCTAAGAAGTAGAGTACAAAAGCATGTTGGGTAATGGTCTTCGTCCCTACATTTTCGTCTATAAATGTACATTTACATGAATATGAAGATGCATAGTACAGACATACATACTGCCATCATATGAGTCCGAAGGTAGTTTTGTAAAAAGGAAAAGTATATAAATGTGAATTTCTTGGGCAAATTCTTCTACAAGCCCCATACACATGCTCTGAATAGAGGTCAGATACAAGACCAAACAAGATCTGTGCAGATAATATATTTACGCACATATATATACATATATATAATATAAATCAAATTCTATGTATTCTCACATAAAAGGAACCAAATTTTAGGTCTAGTTATTCTATCATAAGTCAAATCACAGATAATACGATTTCAGGCAAATGTCAATTGAAAATAGCCCAACTTACATTAAGAGAATATTGTTCACTAGCTAAATTATTAGAGCTTCAATTAAAAGAACATTTCTTTTAATTAGTTTTTAATCTTTAAATTTCCATTATGAATACCAATTTGCAGGAAAAGAAATGCTTGATGTATAATAACTTCTGTAATGTATTTTCTGGCTTAAATAGTTAAGTTTCGAGTCCACAAAAATTAATTGAGTTTTACAAGAGAACATAAAAATCAGTGTTTCAAAATGTATAGAAGAAATGATGTTATAGAAATTTATTTTTGAGATTTAGAAATTTCGTGAATATCACTGTATGTATCATTAACCATCCCATAGAAAATTTATAATTTTGTTTTTAACTTATGTGATAAATATGATATGGATTTTATTGTATCACTTTTATAAAGCACTGGGACAATTAACTAACTCCCAATATTATAACTCCCAAAGTTAAGTCTTTTAACATTGTAGAAGGTCATTACTTTCACTTGTGATAGTCTGATTCTGGTGTTCATAGGGTACCATTCCAACCTGCTACAGCCCCTTCATGATGTCATCAGTACTCCAGGCTCCTATTTTCCTGCCCACACTATAACAAAAATATAGTTCTTCA
The DNA here is from genome assembly GCA_004026905.1 of Hystrix cristata. Taxonomy (NCBI): domain Eukaryota; kingdom Metazoa; phylum Chordata; class Mammalia; order Rodentia; family Hystricidae; genus Hystrix; species Hystrix cristata. The sequence goes on from PVJO010000692.1 coordinate 102,506, forward strand.
TTGTCATAGATGTATTACATCCATCCTAGCTGTCAGATTTGTATTCGAAGCAAAAACAAAAGGCAAATCCAAGTGGCAAAAGTACTTTATATTACCAAGTCTACCTCTCTGTTTAGGAAACACCTTCCCTGCACCTTTCTTTTTGTCTCACTGTCTAACATGGGGTCACTTAGCTAGTTGGACACATGAGTGCCTCAAACAAAAAGCATCATCATTGAGGAAAAGAGGGTCAGCTAGCAGTGGTCAATTTCATTTCTTAAGAACCACATCTAACATTTTGATAAGCTCTTTTTAAATTTTACTTTTAACAGAAAGCAAAGACATAAGCCTAAGCCTTCCTGAGTGAGGATAATTAATTCTTTTGATAGCTTTTAGAAAGTTTCAAATAGAACACAAATTTACCCTCTACTATAGCATATGTTTTGCAGAAAAGTTTAATTTTTTAAACTTTCTTGAAAAAATTAATTAAATTTGTTACTTTGATCCATTAAAGTTCTGGCCCAAAGAAAATTTAATTTTAACTTTGAAATAAGTTATTGTATCAGTCTTGAATAGAATTTTATTGCTTCAAGAAGTATTTTAAATTTTTATCAAAATGTTTTGGTATTTTATGTATCCTAGGCGATGTGATTTGTACACTTGCTGTATTCTGATTGTGGACATTCTTTGTATGCTCAAATTTATGCAGCATAGTAAACTAGTATTAAAATAGAAAGAATATGCTATTATTTTATAATTCCATTTTTGATTTCACATTTTAAAAAATCTTCTTCATGAATCATTCTAGAAAATAATAAACATGTTAATCTCACACTTTGTAGAACAATCATAATTGTATTACCAAAAGAAAAAATGTAGATTCTACAGTAGATTCTTTCAGTTTTTCAGTTTCCTTAATCTGGAAAAACAATACAGGCTGAAGACGTTGCTGGATTGTATGTTCAAATTTATGAAGATGATGCAGTTTTAAGATAATCCCCGAATTCAGAGAATATGCCAAAACAGGCCTTAATTTCGGGTTTAGTTGAGAATTACTCATGTATCCAACAAGCCGATCTAATAGCGCCTCACATGTAACTTGGATTTTAAGAAAAATCAGTGACATGTTCATAACATCAGGTATGAAAGTGCCTTAGTCTAGATGAATAGTTTTTCCTAATGAGGCCACTTTGAGAACATTCTCTGGATTTTGCAGGATGGGAAGGAAGAGAAAACAGGAAGAAGCATACAGAAAATGTGTCTTAGTTCCACCAGATTAAAAAAAAAAAGTTTCAGTCACTGATTCTCAGAGGTGCAGATATTATCCTAGCAAATTCCAAGAGCAAGATGCAAATGCAATCTGAAAGTAATCTCAGATCCTACGCTATAGTGAGGGGAAGGGGGGCCCTTGTAGAGCAAGGGGTTGCTTCAGAGTCCTTCATTTTAAAGATCACCTAAACCGATATCGAGGTAAATTGCAGATAACTCTTGTTGTGGGCCTTAGCCCGGGGAAACATTTCCTTATTGAAACACTTTGGGTTGTTTTCCCACATTAAGGAAACTGAAAAACTGGAAGTGTTGTGCCTTTGACTTGACCCAATTAGGAACTGCCAGTTTAAACTCAATCCCCTTCTGAACTGACCAACTCATCTCTGATACTTGCTCTTCCAAATTGGGACTTACTGATCTGCGACTATCGGAACATGGCCAGGAAAACAGAAAACAAATTTATCGTAGAAAGGTTGAAAACTGTATTCCCATTTTCTAGAGGTAGAAACATAAAGGGGGAGACTGTCGAGAACATAAAATCGTTTTTCAATATGATTTAAAGTATCTTTTATTAAAATTCTTAGGCAATTTGAAAAAGTCAAAGTAAATAGAAATAAAGCAACCAGAAAAAAGTTCATTTTAGAGCAAGAATGGGAAATGGAAAATTTTTGTTCTAGAGTGGAAGTGACTGGGTTTGGTTACTTAGAAATTCCAGTTCATATTAAATTAAAGGATTAACTAATGAGAAGTAACTGAATTTATTTAAAATTGAGTTTATTTAATAATTGAATTCATTTAAATTTTTTTTCATAAGTTTCTCTCTATTTGTTGCTTGGGAGGTCAAGATTATGAGTTCAGTAGGAGCCACATAGACTAGTGTGGCTCCCATTAGGCATATGTACCATTTAACCTTGAATTTAATCATTATTCAGTAAAATGTAAGGCACATTCTTCAGCAATATTGGCCACGGAACTGGTAAAGAAAAAACAGCTGAAGCTCTAAATAAGCAAACTTCAACTATGCATCTTCAACTATGATATTTCCTTAAGAGCTCAAGTATTTACCTAAGACACACTTTCAATTTTTAATATGCAGGTAACTTTTTCTCCCCTGCATATCAGTGTTGTTACAATTAAATATTGTGACAGTCTTAGGTCAAGAAATCCCAGTTTAGGAAGACTGTCTTGTGGGAGGTGTAGAAGAAACATGGGATCTGGAATTGAAAAGCCCTGAGTTTGAACCAAAGTTCTAACTACTAGCTGTGTGATATGGGAAAACAATTTAATTTTCTAAAGATCAGTTCAATTAGATTGGGATGATAACACCTCATAGAGGTATTATAAGAATTAAAGAATGAATTGTCTGAGAATATACAAATAAAATACCTTCTGTAATGCATGACGCCCATCAAATAGTCAATAAATGCAAGCTACCAAATGTTTGAAATGTGTTACATATCATACCCGGGACAAATTTATATGCTACAAGTGTACACTATCAATTCAGTAAATTAAAACATAGAAACTATAAAATGTTCCCAGATAGAGAAGTAACAACTGTAGTAATAATTACCACTGCTGTTATTACTAAGGAATGAGATTAGACTGCAATTCAATTCAACTGTTTTCTGAACATTTACAGAGTGTCAGGGTTTATAAACAATATTTTTATCAAGTTACCTTGATACCTTTATCTTAGTGAGAAAGAATTAATAATTCAATGTCAATGCCAATGTTAAAAGAAACTAATAGAGTAGAATTTCTTTATTGCTATTTCACTCATAAGTGAATCAACTTTCCCCTCCCACATATTAAGGTATCGTAATAGATAACAGGTTGTTTCCATACCACATCTCAAGTTTAAAAGACAATGTTCACTCTACCTTGCTTGACCATGAGAGTTAAATTGTCTTATTTGGAACAGCATTTGCCTGGCATGTGCAAGGTGATAGATTGGATCCCCAGCACTGCAAAAAAAAAAAAAAAAAAAGGAGTTAAAATTTAACTCTTTAAAAAAAAATTTAAATGGTGCAAAGATGGAATTATTTTATATTTAAGTAGTTCCTTGTATGTAGATTGAATTACTTCATAGAAAGTACTTCAATGGTTTTAAACTCTGTTTGAAAAGCCTTGAAAATTAAAGAGGAAAGATTTTCACGAATTGGTTGATTTGTAGTTTTACCACCATGATTTTCATATGGGTGGATTCTTTAGAAATGGTATTTAAATTTTATACTCTATACTTTCACATTCCCATTTTAACCTATAAATCTTTTATACTAGGTGCACCTTACTAACCATACTGAAATTTGTGTGTATTTGTGTGTGCACACATATGGCTTGGAGAAATGAACTGTAAAAAAGACATTTAAATCTGAATATGTGCTTAGTAAAACATCTTAATAATTATATGGTTTATGTAGAAGGAATACTTAGAGTAGAAGATAAACTCTGTTTGAAAATATAGAAGAATTTTACTAGCAAATATATTGAAAGTAATTGGTGGAGTATGTATATAAAATTGTTAAGTGAGCACTAAGTTATATTTAGATAGGAGCAAAAAGTTTTGTGTGCTTTTGCACAACAGGGTCCCTGTATCTAACAATAATGTTCTATCCATTTTTAAAAGCTTGAATAAAAGGACTTGGAAAGCTTCACCATAAACAACAAATAACTGAGAAGATACATGTGTTTAACATGATTTGAACAGTGTACTCTATGTACATGTATCAAAACATTACATAATAACCCATTAAAATGCATAATTTTATGTTTTAATGGATAAGTTAAAATTAAATTTTAAAAATACCATTTTAAATTTCATGTCTGTTTTTGCAACAAAAAAAAAAATAATCTATGATGTTAGCCATTCAAAATTGCAGTTTTGTGGTTGATTACCATGGGAGTGAATATAGTAGTAAGTTCTCCTGGATTAAATTGTTGAGAATATCTGTATTTAACATCCTGAAGAAACAGTTGCAATGAAGTTTAATTACTGCAATAAAACCCAACTTACAGCTTTCCAGGGCTATTTTTTCATACTTACAGTATGTATTATTAATTTAAATAAGTTTCTTCTTTCTGCAGTCTTTGATTAGTTCATGAAGATATGTCATCTTTAAGTACAAAAAAAAATAACGTTTTTCACAAATGTTTATACTCATCATTCCCAGATCATGATTTTAATATCCTGCTTGTACCATTTTTTTCAGGTTTGGAAAAAAGTAATGAAGTACTCTTAAAAGGCAAAGGAGGCAGATTTCATAAAGCTTTATTTTTTAGCTAACTTTTCAAAAAAGATATAAAAACTGAAATAAACACATAAAATGCATGAGAAGGTATTTATATTTTACAGACTAAAGTTACACTGAAAAAATAGAGAAATGAGGCAATTCATTGAATATAACTCTGTTGAACATTATTTGTGTCCACAACCCAGGTGTTAAACACTGTAGTCTATGCAATGATAAAGGGTCTAAGACTACAAGAAAGTAGTCTAGCAAGGGAAATAATTCATAAACTTAGGCAATCACAAAGTGGGAAAGTTTTGTTGTACTTCATATGAGGGATATATGCCTAGCTGAAAGAATCTGAAAAGACTGTAAGTAAAGTAGAATTTGTTCTTGAAAGACAACACACTATAGGAGAAACTTACAGAGAAAATCATGGAAGTGGTAAATGCAAGTCATGCATTTGTTACAGGAAATATTTGGGTTTACTGAGAATACAAGATGTGAAAACGAAGATGTTTAGAGATAAACATGGAGAAAATGACCATTGAGTCAAGATCATAGAGAACCTAAATGCTGACCACTGTATGGCATAGACAAATGAGACTAAAATACTCTGATAATGGAGGCAAAATAAGCAGCACTTTTGGAAGACTAGAAGATTGAAACAAGAAATGAGATGTGCCACAGTCACTTTCCCATGACTGGAACAAAATACCTTATACTTACAACCTGAAGAAGGAGAGATTTGTCTCACAGTTTCAGTGGATTCAGTCCATGGTCAGGTGGTTCGAAGCCAGAAACAGCTTGACAAAAATGGCATGGCAAGGCAAAGCAGTTCAGGATGTTGGGAAGAAAAGTGAGAGACAAAGAAAAGAGGAAATGGGATAAGGATACACCCTTCCAGATCACACCCCAGCCCACCCCCCCGCAATTGGGAGCCACCTCTGACATGAGACTTTTGAGGGATGTTTTAGATGTAAATCATAACAGATGTAGAACCCAGTTGGGTGATTACATAATAATCAGGTGGCTGGATGGAGCGCTTCTGCACTGGGAAAGAGCAGCAAGGACACTGAGAAAGAAGGTTGATGGGAAACGTGGGCTTTGGAGGTAGAAATATGGTACATGGCAAATAGAGGTGGGTTATAAAGGAAAGAGAAGCTAGGGAAATCTGAAGATGTGGACCTGGAGTTTGGGAGATGAAGGTAATATGACTAGAAAATTGAGAAATGTAAAAATTTGGGGAATAGATTAATGTGCCAAAATTATGAGTTGAATTTTTGTTTATGTTTTTAATCAATACAGTATTTGTTGATATTTATTGATTGAGAAATTAATTTATTCAATGACAAGATAAATTTATTCTTTATTAAAATATTGAGCTCATACGGATAGTTATAGTCTAATGGAGAAAATAGCTATGCTATTTGAAAGCACAAAGAAATGTGAACTTAAAAATGTAACAAAAGCAACAAACATAAAGGCAATATCTCTGGTCACATTTCAGACTCCAATAAAAAGTGTGATTCTAGTGCTATTACAGGGAGCATTTCTCCATTAAAATGGTTTTTAAATTGAATTCTAGAGGATAAGAAGAGAGAGTCAAACACAAGCAGAAGGCAGCTAAAGTTCTTCTAAGACAGAGGATGCTGTGTGTGGCATCAGAGCAAGGACCATCGCTTCTATAACACCTTGTGAAGAGAAGTTACTTCTTGAAAAAATAGAAAAATAGTGATGTGGCTGAGCAAGAGGGTGAGGGAAGGAGAAATGTGACTACAGAAAGAGGGGCAAGAAAGATCCAAATCGTGAAGGTCATTATAGTTTATGTCAAAGGATCCCTTACCCTGAGAAAAATAGGAGAGCACCAAAAACTTTTAAGCATGAAAGTATCATAGAGGATAAGGTAGTCATATAGACCAGTGTGTGGCGGGAGACAGAGAAGTGCACCTGTTTAAGAATATTGTAGAGGTAAAAGAGTACAATTTTATGACAAAACCATCCTTACAGAGAAAGAAAAACCAGGGTAACTTTTGCATGTTTGTATCGCTCAACGGATGCCTGGGGTGGGCATCTTGGGGAAAGTCCACACAAGAGGAGGAAGCTGTGAGCTGGATTTGATGCCAAAGATGAAAAGGATGCCAAATAGGTGTGTTCTTTGCTATTAGAAATGAAGAATAGAGATTTCTGAGGTTGGCAATAGAGATTTCCTGAAAGCAGGAAAGTGGTAGTTGAACCCATTAGTGCCGATTAAACCTTAAAGCAGAATATAGAGTGAGATGAAAGAGAACCAAGACAGAACTTTGAAAAATATCCACATGAAAGACCTTCCTGGGAAGGTGGCAGGAAAAGAAAAATCACTGATGTAGGCGTAGAATCTCAGTAATAAAGCATCACAGAATTTCATGAAGTCTTAATTAGCCATTTTGTTTATGAATGATCTTTAGTGTTTATTTAATAATATGGGAACATCGAGATGTGCAAACACTGCCGTTGGTTGTCCTTTGGACTGCCCCAACCACAACACACACACACACACACTCACACCCCTGCTATCTCTGCTGTATCAGGTCAATATAAATAGTTATGAATTTATAATCCTCAATTATGTATCCGCATTTAGACAGGTTTTTGCTACATTTTATTGATATTTTAAAACATTAGAAATAAAAATCATCTCTTGCATTAGGCTCCAAGACACCGTGGGTATTGTTGGTCTGAGTCACACTTGCTGAAATATTGTGGCCTACAGCCAATTTAAGTCAACGATGACTGATATCAGCAATAGAACAACAAAGACATCAGCTTACATGAGAGCTACGAAAGGATATTTGCTGTATTGTTCCTGCCCTTGGAATGCTCCTTCCTGCCTTTCCTGTTTTGTTGCTGCCATAGGATGTCAGCTTAAATTTACTGTCATTGTTGTCGTTTGGCCAACAAATATCACAAAATGTAAGTAGGTATTTAACCTGGTGTGAGCCCATGAGCGGGCTGACTGCAGTGTAACTCCTCTAAGGTTATCAGGTCGGCTGAGTGTTCTTGGAATGCAAATGTGGCAGTGAGGTTTTTTGTTTGTTTGTTTGTTTGTTTGTTTTTGTGGTGCCGGGGATCATAACTCAGGACCTTGTGCTTGCAAGGCAAGCACTCTAATCACTGAGCTAAATCCCCAGCCCTTTTTTATCCCCCAAGTGAAATGAGCCCTGCAGAATTGTTCTGAATTTCAGACAAAGTTTTAGCCTTTAAGAAATACAATTTGCTATCTCACACGTTTTCAAACCTCTACAGATTTAGGTAGCACTCTGACATTTCATGGGAATTTCCCTAAAAAAGAACAACAACAAAAGCAAAGATCTATTTTCATGGGCAATAAGCCTGAGGTAGGACACCCCCCCCCCCAGCACTACTGACATTTTGAATAAGATCGTTCTCTGTTGTGGGCTACGTCCTGTGTGGCACTCCTGGCCTCTGTCCTCTACCTTCCAGTAGTACTCTCCCCCTATCTTCGCAGGTAGTGATGATCAGAAATTTCTCCAGATATTTCCAGCTGTTTCATGGAGGGAAAAATTAACTTGAGTAGAATGCCATCGGTCCAAGAGAGGTGTCTTAAAGTAAAGCAAAAATAAATAGAATTCATAAAATATGGACCATGTAATCGCCATTTAGATTTCCCTTTGTACTTTTGACCATTCTGTAATATAATGGTAACTAAAGAACAAATGAAAGCTTTGAAATAGTAAGAAATCATTGGCCTATAGTATAATTTTCTACTCTTTGGTATCCTAATAGAAAATTAAGTAAATTCTCTGAAGTAGTGTTTTCATTTTTTCATAATGTTTTGAATTTATATACCAGTTTTATTCCTTAACTTATTCATTCATGGAATAAGTATTTCCCTCTCTGCTCCAGGCGTTAGGTGTTGGGAATAAAATAATGAGCAAGATAATTGACTACTGCCCCAGTGGAGTTTAAATTCTAATAAAGGAAAACCTAGTGTCTGAATAATTCTCTAACGGAGGGAATCAGGAGAATCGGATGTGACTGAGCGGAGACTAGCAAACTATCTTGGCTTGTTTTTACAAATAAAGTTTTAGCACAACAAAGCCACATTTATTTATTCACATATCATCTATGTTGCTTTTCTGATGCAATATCAGAGTTCATCAGCTGTGACAGAGAACACAGGTGTGGCTGTAAGACCTAAAATATTTGCTATTTGGTGTTGCAGGAAAAGTTTGTGGACTTCTGTGATAGAGTGAGCTTGAATGGTCATTGTTTATTAATTGGAGAATATTCTACACAGGTGACTTTCAAACTGCTGACTAAAAGGAATCAGGATGGAGAAGATGAAGGGCTAGGGAAGGGGAAGGGTGAGGCTGGCATGCAACCCCTTAGATACAAAGGAGCTAATGTAGGTGAAAGACAGGGATGGCCAGAGATGCAATAGGAAACATAGTAGTGACCACATCTTGCAGGTCTTTCAAATAATACCAGAGATAAGGACTTTCACATCAAGTAAAATATGAAGCTGAGTGAGACTTGACAGTTATTTGTGATGTGATCTATGTTACATCTTATCAGGAATATTCTGGATGTTTTGCTGACAGGATGATACAGGAAGACAAGGGAGATAAACTAAAAGGCCAAGTGACAAGAGATAATTGTTTTTTGGACTGGACTATTAATAATAGAGATAATAGAGAGTAGTAGAATTATAAGAATTTGAGAGAAGTTTGAATGTAAAAATTGCACAATTAATCAATAAGGTTGACGTGAAGGATAATAAAAGAGATAGGAACAAGAACAATTCCTAAATTTTTGTCTTAAGTATTGCATGTTTGTAATGCTGTTTACCGATATGGGAGTCACACCAGAAGTTGGTTTGAAATTTTATGATACAACTAGTTCTCTTTGTGTCTGTCTGATATTCATGTGGAAATAATAAGTATTTATTTGGACCTGAGATACTGGAGTTACAGAGGGAAGTCAGAGTTAGAGATAAGTGGTCAGAATGGATCTATAGATGGCATTTAAGACCATGAGGGTGGATAAGCTTTCTTTAAAAAATGCCATAGATGGAGAAAAGCAGATCAGAAGACAGGTCCACATGTAGAGAAAAAGGCGAAAAGATGCGGCAGAAAATAACAAGGAGTATCTGATCAGGGAAACTAGGAACGTGTGTGGTCTTCGGACTGTCATTCAATAAACAGGCCATCATCTTTGCAGAACAGCTATTTATGCTCCTATTTTTTTAAGAAATTGAGAGTTAATGAGATTGGGTGACTCGTCAAAGGTGGTAATCAGTAGAGACAGGACTAAACTCAAATCTTTTCATTCATCTTCCACAGAGAGCTCCTGCAGACAGGTATCAGGGGGATGCTTGGTTTTTGTCTAACTAGTGACTCAGGAATTATTTCCTCACTTCATTCTTACTCTGTGCAGCTAGAATAAAGTCTCCTCAACCTTCTGGTCCCCTTATCTCCTTATAGATATGCCGATGTAAGCATTCCCTGAGACTGCTGGGGAGATGATATTCTCAGGGGTAATTAGCTGGGCCAATGGTAAAAGCCTAAACTGCCAAAGGTTACCTTGCTGCCTTCTGCCTGAGCGAGATTGCTTAAAAACAGAATCAACAGAGAGGCAACGTGCTAGAGGCTTGAAGCCCCGTAAACTAAACTGGGCCTGAAACAAAATACAGCACCTGGAAACTCCTTGCCATTATTCTACTTAAGCTAGTTTGAGTTGGGATTTAACCATTTGAACTCCAGAATTTCTCCTACCATACTTTGTCTAGCTTCTGATTGTATAAAAGTATACCTCCGTTTGTACATATAAGATTTCCCATAACTATTTATTAAATAGAATCAAAAAGTGAATGCTTAGTGATAATAAGATACCTTGATTTAAAGTTAAGGAATTAGGCAAGAGATGTGGCTCAGCAGCAGAGTGATTTGCTAGCGTGCATGAGGTTCTGGATTTGATCCCCAGCAGGGGAAAAAATACGTATCTGTAATTAAATTAAGCAATCAATTTAACTCTTCGACATGGAAGAATTAAATGATTTAAATACATTTGAAAAAATCTTTTAATAAAAATTGTTATTCTTTTCAAAGCATAGACACTCTGAGAAGTCAATATTTTGACTATTTTTAAAACTTAAGACCGCTCTCTTTTTTCACCTCTGTTATTTTCACAGTTTGGTGAATGGACAAATAAGTCCTTCAGAGCAGTATTTTCTTGACAGCTTCATTTGCCTGTCTCCAGTCTTTATAGGCCATTATCATATTCACATTCCTTTTTCACCCTTGCTACCCCCAAGGTCCAATTTAAGCTGGTTTTCAATCTTAGTGCTTACTCTAATTCTTACTGCATCCTTAAATTGCAAGCAATATAACCAGTGTTGCCAGTATTGATATAATTATATAAATGTTCTCTTCCCAAAATTCTGCTTTTTAAAGCCTGCATTTGACATTTTTTGTGAGTGAAGATACTAAGAAGTGTGAATCAATCATTGTGTCATACGGAGAACATAGGATATTTGAGTACTCCTTATTTCACTAGACTGGAAAAATCTGACTTCTGTATGCAACTGTAAATAATAATGGCCATCGCCTTGGGGCCATTTTTTTCCTTTCTGCAATTACTTGACATTGTTATCTTTTTTAATCCCAGAGGGAAAACAGTGTCCCCTTTCCTGGGACTATCTTGAGGACAAAAGTAAAGACATTTTAGCACCCTACAAAATCTTACTCTTAATGTCCACCTCTAGATTCTATAAATACTCTCATTCCACTCAGCACGATCTCTACACCTCAAATAACTCTACATCGGAAACTGTAATGAGTCTGATTTGTGGTTAGGAAACAGGGTGGGCTTCGCTGAAATTCAGGACCACCAAACTTTATAGTTAATTTTAGGCACTGCACAATTCACTTCCTCTACTGCTGGGCCTTTTCTGCTTCACTAAAAATTACTATTTCAAGTTTTATTTGTACTTTTTCTGGTCTAATCAGACCTAGCTTTGTTTCTGTAATGTGTCAGGTTATTAATCAAATTTATACCAATATAAACTGGTTTCCTTCACTCTCAGAATCCCTCACCAAATTTTTCACTATTCGGATCACATAAGCATTTACTGAGTACTTATTTCCACACATTGAGCTTCGATGGGTACGCTTGTCTCTTTTCTTTTTTTAATATGGATTTTATGATACAAGCACTGCTGAGGACTCTGGAATGAATACTACCCAATTTATTCCATTTTGGACTTCAAGTAAATATTTTTTGTGTCCACACTGACAAGCTTCCTTATTTCATTAATAGGTACATATTGAAAGCTACTGTATGCGTGCAAAACATAAGCCTGAAATACTTAAATTGAAGGACAATCTTCTCAAATTCTGACTCAGGATTATGACTTGTATATGCAGTTGTAAAAATCTCTTCTCTTAAATTTCTATTCAAGCTTAACTTTTGATAACACCTCAGGGAAAATGTTGGCCTGATCTTAATAGGCATTCCCATTTCAGGACTTAGCTAAATGTCATCTGATGTGAAGTTGATCTGAAGCACCTTCCTTGATCCTTGTAGATTCAGTCTACTACTGTGAGAAATGGTCCTATTCATCACTAGGGCTTAGGCATGTGTGTTTGTTTTTGTGCACATTTTAATTAATGGTCATGAGAAGGTTATAATTAATGGCTTTATTTAAGCAATTCACAAGGTTGGTTTAAAAAACCAAGAAGCATTTTGGATGCAACAGTGATATAGAAATCTCCCTTACGTGTGTAAAATGTCCAATTCCAAATATGTTCTGTAATGAGATTATAGCTGCAACAATATTTATATCCAAAAATCATATTGTGGGATATACAAACAAACTGAAGTATGGCCAGAAAGGAAACACCAAAAGCAAATAGTTTGAAGATCAGTTTAAGAAACTACAGTAATGATCTGGGAAGAGACGTTTCAGGGGAACATACATTGTCATGTTAATACACTGTAAAGAGTTTTCACAGGAAGATTGTGTTTTTCTTTGTGGCCCCAAGTGGGAGAACTAAGGTCACCGAAGTATGTCCAAGTACATAGATATTAGTTCTTCATAAGGCAGAGTTTTCTTATAATCACAAGAGCTACTGAGAATGAAATACCCACTTCGTGTGTTTAAGTAAAGGCTGTTGCACCACTAAGTGGGCTGTATTTGGAACTGAAACTGGGTGTTCCCTACCTAGAGACTTTATTCTGTGCTAGAATATTTCCCCGTTTATCAAACTAATGATTATTTAGCCAGATATTGTTAGATACTGTAATATAGAAGACAGCAGTGAATCTCCATGAAAAAGACTTGTTCTTAATTTTTTTATTTTATTAGTACATATTTGCAGTTCATGCAGTTTACAGTCATCCTGGGGAGTGGCTACGTGTACCCACCACAGTTTATTTCTTTTTTGTAATCCCCTTCCTCTTCCCTCTCTTTCCCTCCCTCCTCCTCAATCCTGTTTTCATTCTTGTTGATGTTATTAATCTCAGCTCATGTTATGGCATATAATGTCTACAATAATTAAGGTTATTAGGTTCCTGTACATGGCATACCTTTATTCTACTTATTTCTCTTTCCCGTTCTTCTCACCCCTTGTGCTTTTTCCTGTGGACCTCTTCCCTATTGCAAGAGATCCATCTCCTTGTCCCCATCTATCAGTCCTTTATTATTCTCTTTGTTTGTACTTTGCCACACTCAAATGAGAGATACGACATGGTACTTAAGCTTGTGTGTCTGGTTTATTTCACTCAACATTATATTTCCAAGTGCATTCATTTTTCTACAAATGTCTCAAATCTGTCATTCTTTATACCAGAGTAATATTCCATTATATATGCATACCACATTTTCTTTATTTTAACATCTGTTGATGAGTACACAGGCTGTTTCCAGGATTTAGCTATTATAAGTTGTGCTGCTATACACATTGGTATGCATGTATCACCATACTATGATGTCTTAAACTCTTTGGGTAAGATATCTAGCAGGGGGATCACTGGGTCATGTGGAATTTCTAATTTCAGTTCTATGAAATCTCAATACTGATTTCCATAATGGTTGCACTAGTTTGCGTTCCCATCAACAATGAAGGAGGGTTCATTACCGCCTCACTAGCCTTTGTTATTGTTTGATTTATTAATGGTTGCTGTTCTTTCTGGGGTAAAATGGAATCTTAGCACTGTTCTAATTTGCATTTCTCTAATGGCCAGAGATGTTGAGCATTTTTTAATATATTTATTGACCATTCGTATTTTTTTTTTTTCCTCTAAAGTGTCTGTTTATTTCTCTTACTCATTTCTTGACTTGGCCTTTAATTTTAGGTGGTTTTGTTTTGTTTTTTTCTTTGTGAGTTCTTTGTATATTCTAGGTATTTGTCTTCTGTCTGAAGGGTAGTTGGCAAAAAATTTTTCTCCATTCTCTAAGTTATCCCTTTACTCTACTGATAGATTCTTTTGCTGTCCAGAAGCTTTTTAGTCTGATGTAATCCCTTTTGTTGATTCTTGTTGTTATTTCTTGTGCAATTGAGGGTCTTTTTAGAAAATCCTTTCCTACGCCTATGTCTTTAAGTGTTTTACCTATTTATCTCCCAGTAGGTTTAATGTTTCTGCTTTAATGTTTAGATATTTGATTCATTTTATTTTAATTTAGTGTATGGTGAGAGAAAAGGGTCCACTTTCAATCTTCTGTGCACAGATAACCAGTTTTCCCAGCACCACCTGTTGAATAGGCTGTCTTTCCTCCAATATGTGCTTCTGGCCCTTTCGTCAAAGATCAAATAGCTGAATGTGTCTGAGAAGGTTTCTGTATCCTCAGTTCTGTTCCATTAACCCACATATCTGTTTTTGTTCCTGTACCATGGCATTTTCATCATTACTGCTTTATAGTATAGCTTGAAGTCAGGTATTGCTATGCCTCCTGCTTTGGTCTTGTTGCTCAAAATCGCTTTTGCTATTCTGTATAAATTTTATACAGAAATTCTCTTCTGGTTCTGTATAAATTTTAGGATAGTTTTTTTCTAGATCTGTAAAACACACTTTTGGTATTTTGATTGGGAATACATTGAATCTGTGTAACAGGTTTGGGAGTATGGCCATTTTGACAGCATTGAGTCTGCCTATCCAGGAGCAGGGTACATCTTTCCACTTCTGATACCCTCTTCAATCTCCTTTTCCAGAGTATTGACATTTCCTTTGTGGAGGTCTTTCACTTCCTCAGCTAGGTTAATTGCTAGGTATTTCACTTTTCTTGAAGCTATTGTGAATTATATTATTCATGTAATTTCCTTCTCATCCCATTCATTGTTGGTGTACACAAATGACAATGATTTTTGTGTGTCGATCTTGTATCCTGATACATTGTCAAAGTCTATTATTAATTCTAAGAGTTTTTTTGTGGAGTTCTTTGGGTCTTTCATGTAGCGTATCATGCCATCTGCAAATAATAATTTGAGTTCTTCCTTTCCTATATGCATTTCTTTTATTTCTTTCTTTTGCCTAATTGCTCTGGTTATTGTTTCAATTACTGTGTTGAATGAAAAAAGTTGATAATGGACATCCTCATCTCATTTTTGATTTTAGGGGGAATGCTTTAACTTTTCCCCATTTAGTATGATGTTTGCTACTGGTTTTTCATATAAAGCTTTTATCATATTCAGGTATAATCCTTCTATACCTATTTTCTTCAGGGTTTTTATCATGAAAGGGTGCGAGATTTTGTCAAAAGCCTTTTCTGCATCTATTGATATGATTGTATGATTTTTTTACCTTGGTTTTGTTTATGTGACATATTACATTTACGGACCTAAGTATGTTGAACCATCCTTGCATCTTTGGGATGAAACCTACTTGATCATGATGCATGATCTTTTTGATAATGTGCTGCCTTCTATTTGCTAATGTCTCATTGGGGGTTTTTTTGCATCTCATTAAGAAGATTGGCCTACAGTTTTCTTTATTCATTGGGTCTTTATCTGTTTTTGGGATCAGGGTGATACTGGCTTCCATACACAAGTTTGGAAGCACTTCCTTCCCTTTCAGTTTATTTGAAGAGCTTGAGAAGTATTGGTGATATAACACCCATAAAGGTTTTGTAGAATTCAGCGTGAATCCATCAGTTCCTGGGCTTTTTTCAGTTGGTAGATTCTTTATTACTGCGTTAATTTAATTGCTTGTTATTGGGTTGTGAAGCATATTTATGGCTCCTTGGGTTAGCTTTAGTAGTTTGTATGTGTCTAGGATTCTGTCAATTTCTTCAAAATTTGCTAATTTGTTGAAATATAATTTTTCAAAGTAGTTACTAACTTCTGGATTTCCCCAGTGTTTGTTGTGATTTCACCTTTTTTATTTCTAATTGCATTGATGTGAGTCTTTTCTTGCTTTCTCTTGGTAAGTCTGGCTTGGGGCTTATCTGGTTTATTTATTTATTTATTTATTTATTTATTTATTTATTCTTTCAAAGAACCAGCTCTTCAAATCATTGATTTTTTTTTACTGCTTTTTAAGTCTCAATTTATGATCTAATACCTATATTATAAAATGAACTTATTACAATCCCAAATCTGTTCCCTTTTTGACTTTCTTATTTTTATCCATAAATATAGGGAAGATGGTTATTTTTGTAATTTTTAAGCCACATTCAATTAAAGTCATACTCCTTCTTAAAAAGTGTGTCTAATATTCATAATTTTAATTCATTCTCACTCCTAAAATTACCACGTAAGTCCAGACCCTAAATGGCTCAAACATAAACAAGATCAGCAGCCTCTCAACAGGATCCCTCCTTGCTAGTCTCCTTGTTTTCGTATTTTCTTAAGATATCATGATACTAATTATATGTATCAAACATTGATTTTATCTTTGCTATTTTCACTATAGAAAATTCTACCTTATAATAAAATTGATACAGCTTCCCAATTATAGAACTAAAACTTCCTGTAATTTACTTTTTCTTATCTGTTGGATTTTGTCACTCTCTGTTTGAACTTTATAGCCTAGGGTGGCTGTCTTTCTTTACGTAGGGCATCCAGATTTCACTATTTTTGTGCCATCTGTATGTATCACATCTCTCAACTTTTAACTTCTATCTGGGAGTACATATGTCCTTCCCATAATATCCCTGAAAGTGTCTGACTTACTTTCTCTATGGGTATTCCCTTACCTCTCTTAGTTTAGTACCCAGTTCCTTTACTTTTACTTTTACAATGGCCAAGGAAATTATAGATTTATGATTGAATAAGCTAGTAACACTCAATTTACAGTACATGTCCAACAAACTCTAAGTATGTAATGTCACTCTGTTCATTTTTTACCGATGATACTGTTTAATTGTGCGTAGGAACTTGGGATTCTACAAAAATTTATTTCTACTTTAGATCCTTAAAAATATGTGGCAGGTGTTTGGGGATTTAGCTCAGTGATAGAGCACTTGCTTAGCAAGTGCAAGGCTCTGAGTTCGATCCCCAGCACCTGCCCCAAAAATGTGGCAATTCTTTGTCCAGTCCATAGGTAGGGAGAAAACATCATCAGGTGCTTTAAACTGAAGATGCAGATGACCAGGTATCCACAAAGGAATTTAGGAAAGAAACTTGTTTGGAAGCTGGATGAGCTAGGTACCATCTCAAACAGTTTGTTATTTTTAGCTGTGCCAAGAAATAGCTAATTTCATGCAAGAATTACCTCACACTTGACCCACAACAAAGATGGTCTGGCTATTCTTCATATACACTGATGCAACAGCAGAACTGTTTCATGCTTTAAAAACTAAGTAGGGAAGAATATGAGAAAAAGAAAGAAGAATTGTAAAGTACTGAACAGTTTTGCTTTTCTTCTTAGGTCAGACTTATTTGTAACTGGAAAAAAAAGGTGGTCAAGAAATTTAGTAACTAAAAGAATTGAAGTGCTAATTTTCTCCAAGAATTTTTATAAATCTTTTTTCTTATGTTCCTTTAGGAAACTAACTTTAGAAAGTGGTAGCTAAGTCTCTCTCTCTGTTGATGACATTGAACTGACACAATCCCCTCATTTATCCTTTTATGTACATTAACAGAATCAATGTTCGCAATTTTGATTGCCTTCTCTGAAATCTTCTTGTGACCTGAGAGAAAATGATGGAAAATTCAAAAAAAGGTCATTTAGAAAACAGGCATGGGGAAATACAAGAATAAAAAAACCAATTGATTTCATCACCTCAATCTCTTCCCAATGGCTGCTTTCCAAAATGCTCCCTCTTATTTTCAAATTCATTCTTCTATTCAGATGCAATTTAGCTGGTAAGAAAGTCTTTGATCTATTTAATTTTATCCATATGAATACTCCCATTAGTTCTATGGAAAATATAATCTGCACTTATCTCTGGACCTCATCCTTCTTTTTGCCCTTGCCTACTGGTCATGAAATTCTATTTTAAAAGTGTAACTGTTTCTTCATTAACACCAAATATTAAAAAGCAACACGAAGCCTTCTTGATCTTTAGATTTTTTTTTTTCAACATTCCAGGCTAACAAGATAACCTTCCTTTATACAGGTCCGTCCTGACCTATCTTGAAGCTTACAGTTGAGCGCCTGAAATACCAAAATCTTTGAGTTCTTTTACTCTTATATTTCTCCATTTTCTCCATTGAAATACAAACCAGGTTTGAAGCTATAATCTTCCTTTCTAGGGCCCGCTAAAGAAATTTACAAATCCTTTCAGGGAGGGGAGCATCACTGTGCCATTCAGCTGGATAGTCCTCTGTGCCCTCAGAATATGTTTGCAGTCTTTCTCTTATCTTTTACCTTTTCTTTACCTGGATACATTCACCACTCTCCTTAAATTCCTTTTGTTTTCAGAGGATAATTTTGCCTACTATTTCATCAGACAGTTATAAGCCATCAAACATGATCACCCTCAACTTCTTTCCACCTCTAGAAAAGTATTTAAATGTGTACATGTAGACATGTGCACATACACGCACACACACATATCCATGTATACTCTTTTTTATTGTCAGGGGTCTCTTTTTTCCCATTCTCATAGGATGAGGTATCTTTTAGTCTGTTTCAAATCATCTCTCCGCTTTCATGCTCAAATTTGTCTCCTTCCAAAATTTTGCCCTCCCCCATCTCCAGTCACCTGTGTTTATTTATGTATAGGTGTTAGACAATTCTTTTCTTTATGTTTATATGGATTTCTTAAAAGATTTATCTCTACTTATCATTTCCTCATCTATATTCTTTTCAACCACTCTTAAGTTGATATTTTCCCTCTAAAATGAGGAATGATTTCTCAGTTGTTAATTCCTATGGTGTTTTTTTAAAAAAATTGCCCCCGTCCCATACTTGAAATTGTTGCCTGTTCTGTGGTAATTGCCTTCAGTCCTACCCTTCTCCAGCCCACTATCAGTCTGGCCAGTCTAGTGATCATTCTTAACTATGGATGTGGTGATGTCATCTCTCTTGCCTCTTCTGTTCCGATATACTCTCTCCTGGCTTAAAAACTCTTCAGTGATTTCCCATCAGAAGAAAAAAAAAAAAAGATCAAAACCAAGTTCTTTAATTAGGTACACTTAGGCTACATTTTAATTTACTTGTCACTGGACATGTTTTCCACTAGTTTGCTATTCTCTACTTCCCACAGAATGAAACATTCTATTCTGCATTCATACAGAGATCTCTTCTTTCGTGTCCTTGCTCATGCGTGTCCCCTAATACGACCCTCTTTCTCATGATTAACTGTTAATCTTATTAATGTTATATGTTTTGCTTTTACTTTTTCCAAGTTGGTTTAGGCTGCCTTTCCTCAGTTTCTCATAGTGATCCCTGCATACAGAATCGGGGCTTTTACCACACGAGTATACAGCAATCTCTTTTGGTGCCTGAATTCTCTTTAGGAACAATGACTGGTGCTTGTTAACCTTTGTATTTCCTGGTATGTAGCATAATTCTTGGCATATATTAGACACTCCAGAAAGGCTTAATGAATACACAAGTGAACGAGCAGTTAGACATCATAGCTAAAATCATAAAGATAGATACATAACAGATTATGCTTCCTGAAAAAATAAGAAATACTTTAAAATAGAGAAAGATAATTTCTGTACATTGTACAGAAACTTAGAACCCAATAGGGAAGACTTTCTTTAGGTTTGGGACATCTATATCCATATGGATTGATACTGTCAGAGTTACTCATGTAGACGTACACCTTTAGCACCTTTCTGTGCTTCAGGTGGCTTCTTGAGAAGAAAAATGAATAAACAACTTAGTATGATTAGTAGACAATTTTTCACATTCAGTAATTACATTGTCTTATACTATAAATTAATCTCTTGTTAATTTGCATTTCCTATTTATATTTTTCAGGCTCTAATTACCATGGTTAAATTTGCCAGTTTCCACATCTGCCAAACTGAGAGATCTGACCAGTACCAAGATCTCCTCAACCTTAAAAATTCTGAATTGAATGTTGTATTAACTTGTCATAAAACAAGATGCAAAAATCGTTGATAAATTATTCTGACAAATTCTTTCAAACTCACATTCTTTACCTGAACTGTTGAGGTTAAAAATATTATTCATACATCTTTCTGGAACATGGGAAAAGCACATTAAAACATGAAGAATACAACGCAGTTATGAAAAACTGTGGAACCAGAATAGTAATAAAGTAGTAGGAAGAAACAAAAACCTGAATTTTTAGTTGGTTGTATGCTTCCCAAAACAAAAAGCACATTACCTTCCAGACTTTTTGCAGCTAACTTTGGCCATGATTCTAAATTCTGGTCTTGAGCTGTTTAATAGAAGTATTTGTGGGAATTCTCTAAAGGCTATTAAAGGAAACTAATTCTGCTAGAAGTATGATTTGTCCTTCTGACTACTCTATTTAACCCAGCTATACCCCTTCTGGGTTTCGTCCCAAAAGAGTTAAAGACATCATATTACACTGATACATGCATACCCATGTTTTATAGCCTCACAATTTATAGAAGGGGCTTATATGACCATCAACAGATAATTGGATAAAGAGAATGTGGTATTTATACATGATGGAGTACTACTCTGCCATAAAGAAGGATAAACTTGGGTCATTTGTAGAAGAATGGATGTACCTTGTGACCATAATGTTAAGTGAAATCAATCAGACACATAAGCTTAATAATTGCAAAGTTTCTCTCATAAGAGAAACCGAAAATATAAATAACGACGAAAACAAAAAAGTAGATAACAGGAAATATGAATATAGATATTTTGCAAAAGAGAAAGGGACCAAGAGATGGAGGGATAAGGGAGGCAAGAGAGGGGAAGGCGATGAAAAAAGAATTGAGATGCATCATGTACAGGTACCAACTCCCCATGAGGAATGTGATCATTATATACAACAATCATGTATTGATAATAAAAACAAAAAAATAAAAAAAAACTATATCCTTAAAAAGATCTGCATTTTCCCAGATGTTACCAGTCTATTGGCATATATAATTAATGTCCATCATTAATGCTTAGGTTACAAGTGTTCCTAGTTGCCTCCACAGAATTTTTTAAGTACCTTTTGCCACAAAGTCTCTCACTTGAAGCTTCACATGGTGGCCACTCCTCATAAGGATAGGAGTCCCAGCATTCTGCATCATGTCAAAGTCTTCCAGAAGAGCACTACTGCCCCATAAAGAGGCTGTAGGCATGTTTCCCAATGGTTCAAATCCCCATGCCTCCCAACAATACTGCATTCAGTTTGAATTGCATGGTGCTGAAGACTGACTTGTTCTGTGGAAAGGAGCATGGTATTTCTTTAACCACCTCTGTCTGCTTGGAGTACTACTGCTTATGCACCGATGAGCACAAAGTCTCCCCAAAAAACAGTTCTTCCTACCCTTGTTTGGAGCTGCTCAGCATGAAGTCTCTTACCGGGTCCTCTCTCTTGTGCCTCAGTCTTTCCCAAGTCCCCCCTTGCACAATAACACATGCCGAGGCTTAGCTGGGAGGCTACTGCCCTGTTAGTTCATCAGATATAACCAAAGCCTGACTCCTCCTTGGAACTAAGCTGGGACCTCTGCTATAACAGAACTTAACTGAGACTCTAGATGGCTTTGAAAAATAACTAGTCGAGAGTAAAGTCTTTGATTATACAGATACACACATATGTATGTATATATAATACACAGACACACATATGTATATCCCATGCATATACCTGTATGTATAACAATACACCATAAAACTTGTCATTTGTATACATATGATATGCTTGATACCGCAGATGGTACAATTTTCTCATTCTCACCTCTTTCTGTTACAAAACAATATAATAGGAATGGTGCATGCATCAACATGTATGAAAAAACTATTTGGCTAGTGTTGCCAACTGTTTATTTTTTCATTATTCTACATTTTTCCAGATACGAATATGAAGAATACACTTAGTTATAATGTTCCCTTAAGTCACTGTTTGGCTATGTGCAGAAAACCTTCTATATGTACTTTCGGTCCTTTTGGATAAATTTCAAAAGTACCCCAACAATTTTTTTTTTTTGGTAGTCTGCCCTTTGTAAATATAGCTACTACTACCATGAGTAAGGGAGATAAGGATGGGTGGAAGGGATAAGCAGAGGCCAGTGCTTTTGTATATAAACACAGTGTAAACACAGGGAACTATTCCTTAATTATTGGCATAGAAGTAATGACATGGAAATAAATTTACTTCCCAAACCACATTTTATCATATGACTGGTTGCAAAGAGCACATTTTGTCTTTTTTCATTAAATGAAAAACTTAACCATCCAAATTTAGGGCTGTAGAATAAAGCGTGTTTATAACAACTCCAGATCCTTCAAAGTAATAATCACATTAATACAAAACTTATTTTATTAAGTAGAACCATGGAGAATCATTTTATAAGCTCAACTGGTTAGAACAAGATTAGAAATATTTTTTGAAAAGACGATGGAAAATATCACACTGAGAAGCCCAAAGTGTAAAGTATATTCAACACTCTCAACTATAGTGGAGAAGAGTTTCAAAGCATGGAAAGCCAGGGCGATTGTCGGTAGCATATGTGGTAGCAGTGAAATAAAAAGAAATGAAGGGCGTTTGTTTAATGTATGATCTTGTTGAAAGAAGGGTCCTGGCACAGTAGCTTTTTCATTTTAAGACTAGCCAGATGTACACCTTTTTATAGACATAAAGGATGGAGTCACAGAAAGATTTAAAAGGCTGGAAGAGAATAGCAGTAGATACAAGGTAGCTTTTAAAACGGACAGAAATCTATAGAGAGTAAAGATGACTCAAAGGAAATACAACAGCTGAATTCTCCTCGATTATTTTTGCAGAAACTTGTATTGAATAGAATAAAAATATAACAGATGCATTAGTAATTCCCATTGTCTGGCACTTTTACTGCCCTGCCACAAGGGCAGGGCAGTAAAAGTGCCCTGTTTGGCCAGCATAGTCAATTATTTGCCTTTTTCATTAGCCCGATGTTTGATTTGGAATCCCTCTAGAACTAATAGTAAAAGGGAAACACCAAGAAATTTAGGAAGTTTTAGTTGGCAATCAGGTTTTACTCCTAGTCTACACTATGCGAGGTTTATACTTCATTTTCGAGGCTTGGTGACTGTTGCTCTTTTTTTTTTTTTGACAGGCAACAAGCAACACTGCCTGATACCGGTCTGGCTGCCGTCCTAGGTCGAGGCGTGCGGCAGCCCCGGGGAGATACATTTCTGAAGCCGGGGACCCGCCCAGAGGGAGCTGCGAACCCCGCCAGCCTCTACGGTTGCTATGAAACAAAAGACTGGGAAGGTGCGCGAAGCAGGAAGTCCCGCCTCCCAGCCCCAGCGGGCTCCGGCTCGCGCTCCCTACACTCACGCCCACCTGCCCGCCCCTCATTGGTTAGCTGCCTGCTGCCTTGCTGCTCTTCTTCCACTTCCTTTGCCTTTTCCACTTTGGTTCCCAGGCAGTCCAGGTCCGTTTCTCGCCTAGTTCTTCTGCATTTGGGACCTGAGGCGCGCGGGCCTTCCTTTGGGGCCATTGTGTACTGTAAAGGACGTGGACCTAGTGGTAGCGCCAGGAGGACGGGCGCAGCGCGCCCATTGGCTGCGCTGGCTGTCGGGCAGCGCGGGGACGCACAGGATTGGCCGGGTGGAGCGAGGCCCCGCCCACGCCCCGCCCGCGCCCCGCCCGCGCCCGTGTGTGTGTTCCAGGGGTGGGGTGGCCCGCGAGCCGTCTCCTCCTCCGGCCCTTGCTGCTGCGGCCTCCCCGGCGTCGGGCGGGAGGGCAGAGCGGGCGCGGATTGTGCGGACGGTAATTCCTGCGTTTCCACGTCTCGGTGGCCTGAGCTCCAGGCGGCTCCTTCCTCGGGGGCGTGCTGTTACGGCGGTTACACACTCCCCGCCCGAGCTCCGCAGCACCCCGGGCTGCGCGCGTGTGGAGTGGGACCCGCTCACACGCGTGGCCCCGCACAGCCTCGGGGCGCTGGAGAAGCTGCCGGGGCGCCGGAGGGGCTGCCGACGCCTCCTGACCCGGCGCTCTGCGCAGCCGGGCGTGAGCCACCGAGGGAGAGGGGACAGCCCCAGCGTCCAGCTGCTCTGGCCGCTGCCGTCCCATTCGGAGTGAGGGATTTAAAGACCGGAACCGGGCTGGCCGGGGGCAGGGGAGGTGCGGAGGAGAAGGAAGGCGGGGAGGAGACGCGGACCGGGACCGCGGACCGGGGAGGTGCGGAGCCCGGGGGCCGGCAGGGCTGGGGATCGGGGCCAGCAGGGAGCCGCTGTCCTCTTGTCTGTCTGTCCGTCCGTCCGTCTGTCCGTCCGTCCTCCTCACAGCCCAGATCCCAGAGGGCAGAGCTGTCCCGAAACAAAGCTTTGGGTCTCCTTGCCATCCCCCTCGGCTGGGACTAGAGGCGAGGAGCGGAAAAAAAAAAGTGAACTCTGCTTTCGGTGCCCGCTCTTGTCAGTTTCTCAGCCTCTTGTTAAAAATGGGCTGTTTGTTGGTTTACTTAGCTCTTGGGAATAACTACTCACCGCGCTGGTTTAAAGAACTGTGTGTGTGTGTGTCCGTACTTGGTGTGGTTTTTGCGGGGGAAATCCAAGTCCTACGCCTTTGTCGACAACAGACTTGTCCCTTGTGCTTGTGTAGAACACTACATTTATATAATAACTTGGCGGACTCTGCCAGAGCGAAAGGGAGGTTTCTGAGTGAGGCTCCCAGATGGGTTCTAGGGGTTACGGTTAGGTTAAGGCAGAGAACGGGAGGACTTTGTGTTCTTATCTAGTGGAGGAAACCTGTTTCAGTTGTTTTTTTGTTGTTGAGTTGGCTCTCAGTTAAGCTTTTGGCTGTAAGAAGGATGAATCTTTAACTCTTAGCATGGTAAAGCCAGATCTAGGATCATTGTTCCTTAACCTTATTTTGTGTAAGGTTGGAGAATGTAACTTAACTCAGTGATTGGAAAGTACAATCCAGGACTCTTGGTTTTGTGGTGGGTGCAAGTTTGCTTGTTCAGTATTCCATCGGGGAGATGTTTTCACATCCAACTAACTTTTCTTCTGTATTTATTTTACCTTTTAAAGCTCTAAAAATCCAGATGGCAAATTCTATGAATGGCAGAAACCCTGGTGGTCGAGGAGGAAACCCCAGAAAGGGTCGCATTTTGGGTATTATTGATGCTATTCAGGATGCAGTTGGTCCCCCCAAACAAGCTGCAGCTGATCGCAGAACTGTGGAGAAAACTTGGAAACTCATGGACAAAGTGGTGAGTTCCGTCTGCCTGTGCCTGTGCATAGCCCTGCTCACCCTGGGTATGGTTTCTCCAGGTTTATTTACACAGATTCCTAATAATTATTGTTATGATAACAATCTTCTGTTTTGTGTTACCATTTTTCTTACTTCCACTCTGTGCTTTGAAAAGTTGAATTCAGAGCAAAGACTTGTTTTTTTTTTTTTTTTTTTTTTTTTTTTTTTTTTTTTTTTTTTTTACCTTTTGTCCTGCTCTTAAGGTTCAGAGTTCCTCTATATGACTCAGATATGCAAAGTTTTTACCATTGGCTGCTTTTTGTGGGTGTTTGACCATCGCATAGTTTAGAAGTGTTTGTTCAGTCTTATGTGAAGTTGTGTTGTTCTTAGATAAAAACAGAGGATACAAAAAATAGTTTAAGAAAAGTCTCTGATGGAACCCTTATGCCAACCACATGTGTAATGTGCTAAGTGTTTACTGAGGAAAGAACCAAATTAGTCCTTAAGTGAGGAAGCAGTATTTGAGAGTTTCCATTTTCAGCTGTGAGAACTCATGTTCATTAAGAAACTTCTTTTATTAATGGTATAGGTACAGTTCCTTTTATCTACTATTCCATTTTGAAACAGGAAACTTTGTCAATTGCACATTGTTTATTGTGAAAGGAAAATTTATGTTGGGGTGGTGGAGCTGAGAGTATCAGAAACTTCTGTGGTTTCTGCTTTTTGCTTTGCAGATGAACTGTAATTTCACTAGGGGAAATCAAACTGGATATCAGTTCTCAGAGAAGTCCAGTTAAAAAGGCAGCCTGAATAGCTTACAGGCATCTACTGTAAAACTAGCTGTCAGTACCAAGTAGGATTATGAAATAAGTATGATTAACATGTAGCTTGCTGCACTGCAAAACTAATAGTTTTTGCTTTTGAAAGAGTAGCATTGTCCTACATCCTTATGGCTTTATTTCATAGATATTTGGGGCTAATTATAAACTTAGTTGAGGGAGGACTGTTGATCCCTTAAAAACTGCAGAAATGGAAGCTTCAAAAATACTCTATTGTAGGGATTTGCCAAAGGCTACAGGAAATCATATGGTAGCGTTCACCTTTGTGTTGGTTTGTTACTATGTACAAATACTGGCTACAAAAAAGCTGCTGTCCCTAGCGTTAGCAATACAGGATGATGACAAGATTTACTTTATTTTCATTTATGTTTACAGAAAGCACAGATAAGATAGGCGATTGACGGGCCTATCACTCTGTGACCACTGGGGTTAAACACAGAGCGAGTGTATTTCTGCTGGATACATAGCCTAACTTTTGGGCTTCAGTGTGACCTATTTAAGCTTCTGCCAATTTATTCAAATTGTTATATTAAAGTGCTCCAGACAGAATGATGTCATGGTGTCAGAACATTGCAACTTGCTGCTTTGGGGTCAGGTTTTGGTTTTAGTGTTGGATATTCAAGAATGAGAAGTATGCTGTTGCAAAAAAAAAAAAAAAAAGCATATATTTGGCAGGCACAGTATAGGCCGTACTTGTTTCTCTAAGGAGTGTGTGTATTTGGACATCGTTCTCATTGCCTAAACCATTAGTTGGGGGCAAGGGGAGGAATCGAAAGTTTGTTCTAATTTATCTGTTATGTAAGTGGGCAGCAACAGATGGATTAGATTTTACACTGGAGCTGTTACTCTGTATCCACACCCCTTCTCTGCATGGTCAAACTTTGTATATTTGTGATTGAGGGTTAGAACATCAAATAAAAAAGATTAATATAAGGAAGTGGTGAGCTGTAGTTAGTGCAGGGTTATTACTGAAACAGTAAAATGGTGTGCCTAATTTTGGTCTATAACTGGTTGTTAGTCTAAATTTTATCCTCTTATTTCAGCCTGAGTTATGGTACAATGGATGGTCATTTGATAGCTGCCATTATTTATTTTATTAACCCTTTTGTGGGTTTAGGTTTAGCTTCTACAATTGTGGAACCTGACTCACAAGGAGATCTATTATCCAGAGTCTCTATTTAGTGGGATGTGGGTGTGGGTGTTAGCAAAGGTACATTACTCTTGGTTTCTCTATTTATCTCCATTATTTGTCAAAGATGAAAATGGTGAATGCATCTGTGGGTTTGTGGAGAAAGGTCACATACATTATTATGAAAGAGTCCAATATGTTTATTTTTCTATCACATAGAAGTAGAAAGGCCCTGATGATACTAATTGGTGATATATTTTATTGACGTGTGTAATGCAGAAGCTCCCCCACATGTGTTTGTTTTCTTATTTGTCCGTGGTGAAGGAAGTGGTTCATAATAACATTGTTTGGATGACTACATCAGGAGCTTTATTATTAGTCCCAAAGTTAATCCCTTGATACATTACCTAACTATATTTTTTAAAATAACTGTAATGGCATGAGTTTAGCTAGTGAATAATGGAAAACAGCAATTTTCAGGTCTAATTGGCTGTTAAAAAGTCAGGGTTAAGTGTGCAGTGAGCATTTTGTTTTTTCTTTATGAAGCCTCTTTACAAGAGCAAATCTGAAAATATAACTACAAAGTAAAATAATTTATTTTACAAGGGACAGTGAAGCAGTTTTAGACTGTAAAAACAATGTTTAGTAAGTGTGTAGTGTCACTATTCCTTGTCATGTAGCATTTAAAATGATGAACTGAGGTTTCTGTTTGAACTGATTGTTCTGTTTTCAGAGGGCAAATTTTCTCCCCAAGGTCACTGACAGTAAGAGAGAGTAATTTCTCAGTTGTGTTCCTTGTAAAGTGTAGATTGTTTTGTAATAGCGTTAGCACCACAGAGTTAGCATATGCATGAACTGAGAAAAGAACAGGACTACAACCCAAAGCATTTCATTTAGGCAGATTTTCTCACTTTGACTCGGTTCTGCAGTCTAAGTCAACAGCTGACCCAAAAGCAGTCCATCAGTGGATGCCTCTTTTGTAAAGTGATAGAGCTATTACTCATGAATGTATAGTACTTCTGGATTCAAATACACTGAGCGTGAAGTGTAAAGCTTGTCCCAGAGTTATTGCAGAGGCAGAGTTTCTGAAACAATTAGCGGGCATTTATTGAGGATCTACTATGTTCCTACTCAGTGCCAATTTCTGGGATACAAAACTAGTGGAGACATG
Source organism: Hystrix cristata (assembly GCA_004026905.1). NCBI lineage: Eukaryota > Metazoa > Chordata > Mammalia > Rodentia > Hystricidae > Hystrix > Hystrix cristata. The sequence continues at coordinate 130,854 of PVJO010000692.1, forward strand.
ATCCTACTCTCATGCCGGAGCTCAGAGAATACCATCAGAGGTGTTCACATAAAAGGATGATGGCCATGTGGTATGGAAAGGGCTGTAAAACAGGTTCAAAACAAAGTAGAGTGGGAGTAGAAAGAACATCCACCTTGTTTTCCTGACCACTGCTCAGTTTTCTGTCTCAGTTCTGCTGGGCACTGCCTTTCAGGAACAGCATTATTATGCTCTTGTTGGAAATGCTGAGGCGAGGCTAAGGAAATGATTGCTAATCAGTATGGTTAAAATCATAATTTATTAATATGAGGTTCCTGAGTGTGGTTTTCACAAGAGTCTTAGCCAGGTGATGGAAAATAGAAAAAAAGTAGTTTTCCATCTAATAGATGCTAAGTGTACTGAACATGTGTATTTCTTGGGAAATTAGAAAATAATTAGTGAGTGCTAAACAGCAAAGCAAGTTGAGTACCTGCCTACGTTTTTGTCTTACTGTCCTTGTCGTTTATTTGAAATTATATTACTGAAAGAGGTTTAAAAGCATTTAAAAAATGATGATGCCAGAAAGCCTTTTCCTGCCTTTTACCTTTAGTACATTTGTCCAGCTTGAAATATAATTTATTTTCTATAATTTCAATGTGATCATAATGTATTTTAGAGTGTGTCAATCAAAGATGCTTAGATTACATTAAAATGATAAGAACGAATTTTAAATTGAATTCCTTAGACCCCTGAAGAATAGACCACATGGGGAAGAACTTGGGTTATGAATGTCAATTATTTGTATGATTGTTGATTTTGAAAATCTTACCTTCCTGGGACCTTGAAACAGGGAATATCATTTATTTGAGTTATTACTCTTCATTTATTTCCTTTTCCCCATTAAAGTGATTCTGCCTGAGCAGAATCCTGGGCCCTAGTAGGCTTGGATAGGGGATAATACCATATAGCACATTGTGGGGACAATTTTGCTCATTATTAAGATAGATTTTGAATTTATTCTGAGACAATAAAGTGATCCCAAAGTTTGCTACTTCTAACATCTTAGAAAAACCTTTATTTAAATAAAAAAATTTAAAGGAATCTTACCAAGAGTCACTTGGGTTTATCGCTATAATATAAATTATACATATAGTGAAAACTTCAATTAGTAATCTTGTAGCTCTTACACAATTTTTATTGTTTATCTTTTGAGTCAATTGTCTTTTTTTCTAAAGTTGCTTTATATACTGTCTGCTGACTTCCTTATTCATTTACCAAATCCCAAATATGAAACGACAGGCATTTTTAAATAACCATGCCACACAGGTGACTGTAGCAAGTGCTGTAAATGTTGTATGAATAAAGTGCTGTGCCATAGAATGTGGTGGAATGTTGCTTTGTGAGAATTGGTGCAGAATAAAGCACAAAGAGGGTCCTGGTCAGGTGTTCTTAGAGGATGGCTTGGATTTCCATGAGATGGAGGGCATATTACCCTGAAGAAATGCCAGGAGATTGTGGAGAGGGAAGGTAAATTAGAGGATTAGAGGTTTTGAATGCTTTGTCAGAGAATTTGGCCTTCCTTGGTAGGATGACCACTGCTGATAGAAGGAGACTGGAGAAGAAGAATCAAGGTTTACCCCCGAGATAGTACTTGTTTGACTTTGAAGGTTGGATTAAGGGAAAGAAACTGAAAGCCGGAATAATTGTCAAGAAGAATTAAAACATTTTGGGCGGGATATTGTAAGAGTTGGTTTAGAAAATTGACAGCAGGTATAGAAAATGTTGGTTCAAAAGTAGAAGGCATTTTGGAGGTGAAAATCTGCAGGTCTTTGTGAGCCTGCAGCATCAGAGAATGAAAGAGAAGGTGAAGTGAAAGTGACCCTTGAGGTTTTCAGCCTAGTTGACTCTGAAGGCAGTGAAGCCCTTAATGAGAGGGGGAGCAGAGGAGGGAAAAGAGGAAGCGTGGGGGTTGATGTATAAGTTGGTTTTTGGCCATGTTGAGTCTGATCTCCCAGGGTGAAATCCATTTGGAAGTCAGAAAATTGAGTGTGCGCATTTCCAGGGAGAATTTGCCTAGCGAGGCGTATTTGGTTGATGTTGTATTTAGAGGAGTAGCATCTCAGTCTATAAAAATGTAAGACGTTTCTGAAGCAGAGAGCAGAAGAGAAAGTCAAGTTAGGGAATTTTTTTTTTTTTTTTAAGCATGGTAGGTATAATTAGATGGCAGTAGAAGAAAGAATCTTATGAAAAATAAGGATGAAAGAGGTAGAAAAAGAATTGTAGTATATTGACTTCCTAGGTGGAAACAGCTTTAAGAAGAGGAAAGATTCAAGTTCCAACGAAACTCACAAATTTCATGAGTAGAGGCCACTGTTGACATTCACAAGATAATTTTACAGCTGTGATGGGGCTACATTAAATGAGTATGTGGATTATTTAAAAAATGTTCTAGAATTGTAACACCTGATAAAAAGGAAGGAAATTCTGATAGCTTGAGGGTTCGAAAGGGACCGAAATTAACTTTGAGGGTTGTGTGTGCGCCTGTGGGCATGATAAGAGAGGTTTAGGATTGGTGAGGGGGCTGTAGATGATGATTTAAGATGTAAAAGAAATACCCAAAGAACTGGCATTCAAGATTGCAAGGTGGGAAGGAAAAGCTAGGAACAAGTAGATATGTATGACATACTTAACAGGGAGGAAAAAAGGGAATATGTGAGGAAGATGTGAGGGAATTTGTAAATTTTATGTTGGGTTGTCAGAAGTAATTTAAGAGATAGTATTTGTAATGTGTAAACCATGTTTTAAAATTGTATTTTATAGAATAAACTATATTTTAACCAGTTTTCTAGCAATTAAGTCAGTAAATAAGAAATCTGAAATGGAAATCTATTCTCATCTTTTAAGATCATCTTAAGTACTTGTTATGTATGACTTTAATCATGCCACCATTTTTTGTCTATTATACTTGGGTATATTTAAGAGTTGTTTTAAAAATGTATATAGGTTACTAAAATTGTTCCAAGTAGTGAAAAAAGCATTGTGGTAGTATCCAACTAAATTTCATAGCTTTTAAATATGTTAATATTTAAATATTTGTTAAACTCATACTATCTTTAGTACCAATTTAAAAAGTAGTTCTTGATATTTTGTATGTTAAAGGATCAGATATTTTATCCCTAAATCTTTTCCTCGAAGTCTTTTGTGTTTGAGAGAACTAGAAGATTCTGTGTCAGCTGACAGGATGGCTGGCCTGCGGTGAGCCTTGTTTCCTGCTCAGAACATTCCAGACTTTAAAAAAAAAAAAAAAAAAAAAGGGTTTCAGGTAGCATACAAAATGTTAAAAGAACTTTTAAAAGTCATTCCCCCCAGCAAAGTGGCCTGCTCCCTTTTTTACCTCATTCTTAGACCTTTATAAAACCTGCAGGGATTTTGCTTTGTTGTGATGTGATGTAAAACGTGGAGGAAAAGAAACGCTAACGGCAGTCATCAAGAAATAAGCCAATAACAAGTATTGGCAAGGCTGGTGGGGGGAAGAAACCTTCTGTATTGTTGGTAGGAGCGTGAACTGGTACAACCACTATGGAAATCAGTATGGAGATTTCTCAAAAAATTAAAACTAGAAATTCCGTTTTACCCAGCTACTCCCCTTCTTGGTGTCTTCCCCAAAGAGTTAAAGACGTCATACTACAGTGATACATCCATACCCATGTCTCTAGCAGCACAATTCATAATAGCTAAATCTTGGAAGCAGCCTATATCCATTAAAAGATGAATGGATAAAGAAAATACGTTATTTATATACAATTGAGTACTACTGTGCCATAAAGTAGCATGAATTTGAGTCACTTGTAGGCAAATGGATGTACCTTGAGACCATAATGTTAAGTGAACTAAATCAGACATGGAAGTTTAAATGTCACGTGATTTTTCTTTTATGAGAGACTCTATATATAAAATGTCAAAAAAAAGACGGAGAACCAGGAACAAAGAGAAAAAACTATTTTAAACCAACATAGACAATGCATCTAAAAGTGTACCTTGAATTTAGTATAATTGTGTTATTGGCTTTACATGTTTTTTGGCCTTGTTAGGCTGTTAATCTGTATGTATGATGATTAATTTTATAAGATCTTATAAATAAATGAATCTAATGCTGGCTATAAAGGGAAGGGGAGATTAGAGAGGAGGGGGGGAAAGGATTGAGATGTGCTATGTTCCTGTACCAATTCCCCACAGTGAATGTAATCATTATATACTGCAAACATGTACTAATAAAAAACATGATTGCTGACTAGGTTCTGGGCATTGGACCGCATACCTTAGGATGCATCTTCTAAGAATTAGCAATATTTACAAGCTTTCCCGGCAACAAAACCTACCCAAGGTTGTATAGTTAGTTACTGGCAGAGGCCGATCTGGAGTTTGCTTGATTCTGATGTCTGTATTTCTAGTATGAAGAGAGTCAAGCACGCTGCTCTTTGGAATGTGATTCTTTCTCTTTCCACAGGAAGTAAACTTTTAAAAAGGGATTTCCCCCTTTTATTTGATATTATCAAATTCTTCTCTAAATTCTATACATAGTTTTAAGGCGGTTTATTCAATAATGACATGGGTATTCTATTGGTATATATCTTATGAAAAGTCTTGCTTTATTTCGTTCCTCTCCTCCTGGTCTCCTAATCACTTTTCCTCTGTCACATCTGCTTATGGAAAGAGGGAAAGGTCAACCAAGAGAAAAACAGACATGCTTGTCACCTTTAAGGAAGTTGCATTGTCATTTGGAAGAAAGATAATGGACAATTGAATACGTAGCTGAGTTTTAATTATGGCTACTTGGTTTGCTAGTGCTTCTTCTTATGTCAGCCTTCAGTGAGAACCAGAAAGGAATTGGTAGTTTTCTCCAAATCCTACCATAAGTAATATTGAACTCATGTTCATTATAATAGCAACTCGCACCTGCTAATTTTGTTTTGCTCAATTCATATTCTATAAAGAAGAGTTGTATTACTTTATAGATTTCTACGTTTTTCTTAGACATTTTATATATTTAGGGAGTTGCTGAATTAAAATGGACAGAATCGAAAGCATACTTAAATGCTTTTTATTATAATGAGAAACTTTTTTTGCGTGTGTGGTGCTGGGGATATTAAATCCATGGTTTTGGACAAGCTGGGCAACTCTACCACTCTTTTCCCCCCTTATAATTAAGATATACGCTTAGGTAATTGGAACAGGAAACCTCTGATAACATTTATAGGAGGAGGAAGGAGAAGGCTTTCCAATACTGTCTTTTTAAAAAATGAGATATTTGGGGGCTGGGGATTTAGCTCGGGGTGGAATACTTGCCTAAATCCCCAGTCCCAAAATATGAGACCCTAGATTTTCTCCACAGCACTACAAAGAAATAAAAAAAGTAAAATATAATAAAGATTTCCTTTTGAGAGTATGCGACTTGATTAATATAACTGAATGCTTCATGAAGTATGTTTTAGAAGGCAAGTCTTTCACAGTATAGACAATTCTTTAAGTTGAAATTTCCATTTTCTATTTTAAATTTTCTTTCGTGTTATTTCAGGAACTGGCTTGAATTTTTTTGCAAGGAATGTGTTAGCTGTGTAATACTTCTTTATTACCGTTTGGCTGGAAATTTTAATTAAGGCACAGCCAGAAATCTCTTTAAATGCAAGATTATTCCAAGAATTATTAACGGCTTTGAAAATTCTTGTGGCAGTAGCAAATCCTGTTTTTATATTTGTGCCTTTGCTTTGATATGGTGGAGCATGTGTGTGTGTATCTGTGTGTGTCTATGTATACTGACGAGCTATGTATGTGAATACATATTTACATATTTATGGAAGTACATACCTAGTATATATATGTTAAACATGTATTTTTATGTATTTGAAACGATGCAGAGTTTGTTTACAGAGAATATCTCCTTAAAAATCTTTAAATATGTTTATATACAAAAGTTGCTTGTGTACTGATATGGGGTGAGTGCCTGATTCTGAAGCCCAAACACCAAAGTTCTGAGCAGTAACCTTACTTGGTTGTATTTGTTTTTAATACTGTATTGTCATGTCAAAATGAAGAAGCTGCCCTTCGTGATGTCCCACTCCCCTTTAGGACTCCAAACCCTTTAAAGTCAATGGATCTACTGGAATTTTCAGTCTAATTCTGGTATGGTTTTGCCTGTTGGTTTAAAAAGAAAAAAAGAGTATTATTGGTAATGAACCGGTTCTTTTAGGGCACGTTAGTTCATTGTTGTATGACATGACTGAAGATTTATTCCTTTGTGAAAGCTTTCCTGTGTGGGAACCGACTTTCATTCCGTGGAGCAACTAGATATTTCTAGCAGTGATCAAAGTCCTTTGAATCTGAACTTCAACTTTATGGTTAGCTTGATTTTTCTCCTTAATTTACGGTTTTTGACAAAGCAATTTTTATTTCCCTGGCTTTTGCAGTTCCTTGGACATAGCAGATACTCAATAAATATTTATTGAATGGAATTGAATTTGACCTGCTTAGAAGTCATAGTCCTGGTGTCAGGGTATTCATTTTTGGCAAATATGTCATAAAACAGAGGGCTTAATAGTAATGCAGCTGGTGAACTGCATGCAGTAGTTCAGCACTGGACGTTGCTCTTGGAAATGAGTAGCCTACAGAGCCTTGATGAACTGATTCCAACCTGTTTTAGATCTCCTGTACCACTTACCCGCAGCCTTGCTAAGGGCTTACCTTTTAAACTAACTGTATTTATTCTTTTCTTAACATGCTTTGCTCTCTGCTATCTTGAAATCTTTGCACACTGCTTTACCTAGTACATTTTTGTTTGTCATTTTAGGTATATTTTTATCGACATTCGAAATGCTGCTTTTCTCCTGCAGCACTTTGTAATCTCCATCACAGCCCTAAATTATCCTGTAATTCTTTCTTAAGCCACCAGGCTTTCTCACTCCTTGTGGGCAGGTCTGTGATTTATTCATTTCTGTATTCCCATTGCCTGAAACAATGCCTGACATACCAACTTTTGTTGAATTAACAAATGGGTCCTGAAATTCATGTAAATTCGCAAATGTAATAAAATTAAAATGGAAATGAGTTTAGAAAGACTCATTAATTATATGCCTAATTCTAATTAAATTGTGATACAGTTAGAAATACCAGCCTGAGATTTAGAAGATGTAGGCTTTGTGTTAGATTAATGATTTTTTTAATAGTCCCTTAATCTTTGTAGTTCTTAGTTTCTTTATCTGGAAATGAATGGATTGGGTAGGATCTTTGCTAAGATCCCTTAGAGCAAGAATTACATTGCTCTTAAGTTAATTATAGAGAACTAGGTTTCTTCTGCCAGGCTCCATAAGGCAGGAAGTATATTCTAGTCATCTGTAATTTCCTGGCACTAAGCTCGGTACCTGGTATATAGTAGTTATTCAAACAGTTTTACCCAATAAAGTAGTACATTCCCACAGGGAATTACAGTTTTAAATAAAAGAAATGAGAAAAAGGTCAGGTAGAGAATAGTAAATTAAATACGTATAGAACTTAAAAATGTATCTGTCAAAGAACAGTTATTTGGAATATCTAAAAAAAAAAACTGAGAGAAATTTTTATTCGTTAAAAAATTCAGTAGCATGGGGCTGGGGATTTAGCTCAGCGGTTAAAGTGCTTGCCTTGCAACCACAAGGACCCGAGTTCGAGCCCCAGCACCAAAAAAAAAAAAAAAAAAAAAAAAAAAAAAAAAAAAAAAAAAAAAAAAAAAAAATTCAGTAGCAGAGGAAATGAATTTGAAGCTGCCTTGTCCCTTTCCTAAAAGTTAATAATTTATCAGCCTGTACCATGTTGTACAAGTACATGCTGCTTCAATTAGGCTGTGCTGTAGGATGTTGGTGGTAGTGTTCCTGAAATTTCTGTGTACTCATGAGAATATCTTCTAGTTTAAAGAATTGTAAAACCATATTCTATTTCAAGCAGGATTTGTTAAATCATTTGAAACTTAGCGTTTAGGGTAGAATAAGCATCACTGATCATATCCCGGTATTACGAAAATAAAAAAACAGTAGAAAAACTTTGTCAGGCCTTTTCATTATCAAGATTTGATCTTTTTAATAAATGAGATGCTGTCCTCTTTTCAAAATAATCTTATATTTGAACTAACCCTAACCCTCCGAGTTACTAATTTGATTACTTAGAGGGTTCAGTTTGAAAATAGAGGAAATAATGGAACTGAACTATTTATGCAAAATTATCTATGTGTATATATATATATTTTTCCCAGAATCAATCACCCTGCCTTCTAAATGTTTATTTTTTAGTTATGTGCCATGTGCTAAACGTTCCATTTTTGGCACTGTGTACAAGATGGAAGGAGGTATATAATACTTCGATTAATCTAAGAATTGGTTGTCTTAAAAGTCTGATGCTTGCTACTTTGAGCCAGATCCCTCCCTACCCTCCTCTACAAAGATACAGTGATTTCTTAAAGAAAGATAATGAGAATAAGGGTTCTTTTTTCATTTGTTGTTTGTGTAATGTACTGTATTTGTGGTTCTTGAAATTATTACAGTTCAAGTGTTTTCCATTTGTTCTAGGCAGGCATTTTAGGATTTTCTGGGGGTATATCCATGTTTTGCGAGATCTGCAACTTAGCATTTCTAGGGGTCCTTCTACACATAAAGACTACTAAAGCACAAATACAAAATACAGTATGAAACTGAATTTTCTTAAGAATGAGAAAAATTCACTACAAATCATACATCTTAAAAAAGCCGATAAATCTACATATTTCATTGAAATAATCTAGACTAGTTTTCAAGTCTATACATTTTATTTTTTGATTCTTTTCTATTACTCATATATATTGCAGGTCCTTAGTACTATGAGATACATTCATCTTGCTAGATTTGAATTGGATATTCTCACCCAGCACTGTGGGCTTTTGAAGTATTCCTAAAGACATTCTTTTTTTTAATTGTAGTTTTTAAAGAATTTTTATTGTATATATTTAAGATATATAGTATGGTATTTGTATGTGTATATGTCATAAATAGTGAAATGATTACTACATTCAGTGTAACATGTCTATTACCTTTTGTTTTGTGGTAAGGGCACCTAAAAATCTATTTTCCTAGCAACTTTTCAGTATACAGTATAATATTATTAACTGTAGTCCTCAGGCTCTATATTAGATCATCCTACCTAATTATAATTTTGTACTCCTAGAGCTAATTGTCCCCATTTCCTCCCCCTCCCTGGCCCTGGTATTTTATTGTTTCTATTTAGTTGACTTTTAAAATTTTTAGATTCTGTGTATAAATGAGTTCATACAGTGTTTCTTTCTTTTTGTGCCTAACTTGTTTAAAACTGATGACAATAATATAAGTGTTTACAAAAGTGCCTGCCTGCCTCACATGTAACTTCCTCTAAATACAATGTAAATATTTTACCTCTTGAACCAGGGATGGTGGTGCAGGCCTGTAATTCTAGCAGTCAGGAGGCTGAGGCAGGAGGATTGCTGTGAGTTCCAGGTCAGCCTGGGTTACATAGTGAGTTTAAGGCCAACTAGAACTACATAGCAAACGTATCTCCAGCACCCATTGCAGTCCTCAACCAGATGTGAGAAATGACCTTGGCCACTCTACTACCACGCAACAGTTTTCAGGCTAAGTGTCATGAAGTGAACTCCTACTAGAAAAGGGCAGAAATTTCAACTAGTTGTGTTTAAAACATCTTGCTTTTTTAAAAAAATTTACAAAAGTGTACATGTTGAGGGCTTTCAAGGAAGGCCATTTATCTGAATGACCTAGAAGCTTACACTTCTTCTTCTTAGTAAATCTGCTTTTATGTGTAGATTTAGCCTGTTATAAGGATGATGCACTGTTAACACTATGTGTGCTCTTGTACAATTCCTGAAGATTTTATTTAAAAAAAAAAAAGTTTAATTAGAGGATTTTTGGTGCCCTTGTAGCAGGAGTAAAAGGAGCTGGGCTTATTTATTTTTGGCTGATCACACAAACATCTAGAAGTGAATACAGTGCATAGTTGAATTGCTGTGTTTTTCTGCTGGCATAAGGTGTTTTCAATTCCTTGGGCAGTCCTGACCGCCCCAGCTGTTGGGTACCACCTGACACAATGACTGAACGGTTACATACTGTGTGTTTATAGGCCTGGAAGACATTGTGGGGAGGTGAAACTGGCTCATTCTGACCTGGCACCATTTAACTACTTAATAACTCAGTTGTTAAAAATTACACCTCTTTGTTTTATTCTCCTGGGGGTTCAGAAACAATGCTGAAACATTATTTAAAATCTATGAGAGTGGGTTGGGGATTTAGCTCAAGTGGTTTTGTGCTTATATGGCAAGTGCAAGACCCTGAGTTTGATCCCCAGCACAAAAATAAAATAAAATCTATGAGAGAACTTTAACAGTGAGTTCAGTGGAGTAATGTCTAAATGGGAGACTGGTTGCCAGCAGAAAAAGGAAATTTCCTCATTTTTATCCAGTGGTTAGCACACATGAGTCTCTTAGGCTATGCACAGTAGAACACTGTAGAACAGGCAATTAAAACTTTTGTGCTTGAAGATAAGGACATGATATAGAAAACCCTGCATGGGAAGAGAAGAAAATAGGAGATGATTGTGTTAAGACAAACATGAATATTTGCCGGTTCTTTGTAATGTGGAGTTAGTAATTTATGGTCAGAATTTATATTATGGAAAATGTAGAAATAGGCATAGTTCCATTCATTTCCCATTTTTCTGTGAAAGGAAATATTATGGTTCATCTAAAAATACTTTATTTTCATCTTTGTTTTTAGGTAAGACTGTGTCAGAATCCCAAACTCCAGCTGAAAAATAGCCCACCATATATACTTGATATTTTACCTGATACTTATCAGCACTTGCGACTTATATTGAGTAAATATGATGACAACCAGAAGCTCACCCAACTGAGCGAGAATGAATATTTTAAAATCTACATTGATAGTCTAATGAAAAAGTCAAAACGAGCAATAAGACTTTTCAAAGAGGGCAAGGAGAGGATGTATGAAGAACAGTCACAGGACAGGTAAGAATGTTTCAGATTTTTTTATGAAGTCATTTATGTTGCATTTTGTCTCATAGTTAAATGTCACCATGTGTTTTTAACAAAATGTCCTTCGCTTTATTTACTTTTCAGATTAACTTTTATATAAATTCGTGATGTTGGCTAGTTTGTAAGACAATGTTCTTATTTTTCTAATAGACTTTCATTTTAGGGCAGTTTTAAGTTCACAGAAAAATTGCTCAGGAAGTAGAGTTCTCTGTACTGCATCTTGCTTACAAGGAGTTTCTCAGTTCACATCTTGCACTATTGTGGCATATTGGTTAGAGTTGCTGAACCAAAATTGGTACCTTGTTATTAACTGAGGTCCAGAGGTCGTATTAGGGTTCACTGTTCTTATTTTATGCTTCTGTGGTTCAGCAGTGTGTGATGTGCTGTATCTACCACGGCAGCGACCTGCGGAACAGTTTACTGTCCCGGAAGTGCCCCGTGCGCCACCTCTCAGTTGTCCCTCACCGGTGCCCCTGCCTCCGGAAGCCAGGCAGCCACTGGTCTTCGGCTGTGTCTGCAGTTTGCCTTCTTTAGATGTCATATAGTGGGATTCATACAGCCTGGAACTTTTTCAGACTGGCTTCTTTTACTTAATACATGTTTAAGGTTCCTCTATATTTTTTCATAGTTTGATAGCTCATTTCCTTGTGCCACTGAATAATAACACCATTGTACAATTATACCACAGTTTGATTTTTCACCCGTATATTGAAGAGCACCTTAGTTATTTCTCATTTTTTGACAATTGTGTATAAAGCTGCTATAAATATTGTATGCAGGTTTTTGTATGTGCTTAAACTTTCAACTCATTTGGATTATATAATGGAAAATTCAGTTATCTAGGTATGTAGACTATAAAATTATCTGTAAATACTGTTCAAACAAATACCCAGAACAGATGAAACTATTAAATTTAAACATAGAAAAAACAACTGCCAAAGGTAAAATGGCATAAATGTTTTATTTATTTAAAATTTGCTTCTAAATTAGTGATGAGCCCTGACATACTCATGGAAGTCTAACCAATTAGTGTATAACTCTGGAGTTATCACTAAATATTCTTAGACCACAGTTTTGTACATCTTGAGGGTGGCGAATCTTCCTGTTGCCTTTTAGTTTTAAAAGTAAAACTCTCTAGAACTACCAACCAGAATTTGAATTGCCACAACTTGCCAGAAGTATGGGTAAGAAATTTCATAGTAGATTGTTTATTACGGGCTTTTTAGGGTGGCCACAAATTCTGGAAAGCCAGATGTTTATGTGAAAACTTTCTTCTCTTCGTAGTCCTACCATTAATCTAATAAAGCAAAGTTGTTTTATGAATGTCTATAATACTTACTCAAATTGAGTATCCCTGGAATTCTTGGTGATTGAGTTGAGCCATCCATTTTACTTCATAGGGTATCAGGACCTTCTTGGTCTAGGAATTTGAGGGGACACAGTATTTCAGCTGGATGTAGTAAGGACTGTAAACTTGCATCCAACTTTTACATTTTGTATAGAAATATGAAACATTTTCTAGCTCACTATATGTTTTATAATTATCGTAAATTTATAAATTTTAATAGTTTGCCCTTTATGTAGAAACATTTCAAGGAGACTTTTCTAGATTTTGATTGATTGTATGTGGATTTTCACAGACAATAATAGATCACATAATGCTGGCTGATCACGATGAGGCAACTCTATAAATTCTTTGTATTCATGTTTGTGTTTTAAGTGTCCATGTGAGTTTTGTTCATTCTCTCCTGAATTCAAATATAAGACAAAATTTGTTAGTTAATTGTATTTTACTGTTACCCATATTTCATTTTCTGATGGTGTTCTGTGGCCAGCATTTTTAATGCAAAGCTTACATTCATTGGGTAGTTGCCTAATCATAATTCATAATAATGCACCATTCTTGCTACAAGGACATACACTTTTGATTTGCAGCAAAATAGATGTGCATACTCACTTTTAAGTTCCCTTAGGGTCCTCAGTGCAAAGCAGCATAAAATGTGCTATTGTCTGTGGAACTCTCTAACATTTTGCTCTGTAGAACAGAACGAACGTCTCAGAATGTCCTCGTGGTTCTTAGGCAGCAGAGTATACTGTTTAGTACAATGACTCTGCTGAACATGGAAGGCACACTAATTATTGGTAATATTATAAATTCTCTGAGTAAACTTTTCATTCTGTAGATAACTCAGTTGGGATATTAGTAGCACTAAGCTAAAACTGAAGGGCAGCGTTAATAGAAATAATAATTTGGAGTTCATTGATAAACCAGGATTGCCTCAAGTGGTTTTGTGCATTATTCGGAAAATTCTGCTGGTTGAGTACGTGAATCAAAGGCTCAGTTTTCCTGAAGCTCTGTTGTACCAATTGGTTGAACCAAGAAACTTTTTTCTGGTTTTATTTTACAATGAAGTATAAATGGAAAAAACTTCAAGTATTCATTCTGAAACTGTCTGTTTTGATTGGTTGCTAAAGAATGTCACCTGAACTTTTGAAGCTATTTCCCATGAAATTAATTTATATTAAGTATAATAAATAGAAAAATAAAATTTAAAAAGTAAATGACACGCAATGTATTTCCTAGTTACTCAGATCCTGTCGAAGGAGTGAAGTAGAAATTATAGTTAGATAAGTGTATCTGGTGCTGAAATAGACATTTAAGGCACAGTGGAAACCTCTCATCTTGCCAGTGGGCAGAGTAATGATTTCCTGCAGAGGAAACGCGTGCCCGAGGTTGTGTTCCCCCCTGGGCTGTTACAGTAAACCTCCTCTTGTATCACTTTTTCCATATGGTTCTTACCTATTTATTTACTTATTTTTTTGTGCAAACAATTGAACCTCATATCAGTTGGTGCTTCTTCAGCTGATTGTTTAAGCCGCTCTGAGCTGGCGTGTCTGAGAACAGTGATTCAATGATTTCTAGTGCACACGAAGTTTGCATGTGTAGGAGGGTCAGTGAGTTAGTGAACATATGAAACAGCCTGTTATTTGGAGTGTACGGCTGAGGAGAAACTTGTATCACTGCTTTTTGGTGGTGAAAGTCAAAATGGATATGAAGGTAGTTATTGCTGATACTTGTGCAGCGGACAAGAGGTGCCTTTCTTCTGTCATTTGACTGGCAATTTCATCAGTGGACCACCTTAATAGTAAACGTATTCTTTCATCAGAAAATTCTGTATTGATCAGTGCTCAGCAAGGTCTGGGGCAGGACACCTGAGGTGATGGTCGTGGTTGGCCAGGATTTTCAGAGGTGCTTCAGTGAAGAGACTGTAAGGCCTCTCACCCCGCCCCTCAGCAGTTGGCTTTACCACTGAAACAAAACCAACAGTCAGCTGAGGTGCAAAAACATACCTCTGCGTTTATCACACTGTGAAGAAAATGAAGCCTTTTAAAAGTGTATGCTGGAGAGAAAAACATAAATGTTGTCTTATTAGTGTCATTTCAAAGCCCCTGGTTCATTCTTTACACACCAGTGTTAGAGAAGACAAATCAACTCTGAAACAAAATGGGCTGTGTGTGTGAGTGGGGAAGAGTGTTTGCCTGCACAAAGTGGTCTTCATACTGAATAAGATTGAAGAGAAAATTATGCCAGTATAGAAAACTTAGTTCTTAAAGAGGCCAGCTTTTATTTGAAATTTAAAACAAAACAAAGCAAAATGAAGCATCAGGCAAAATCTTGTTTTCCCATGACCTGGCCGAACAAAGGAAAAATTATAAAGTGCTACTTAATAAGGTGTCTTTCTGCTTAAAGAGCTATACATCATAGACTTGCTGTTTATTCTTGTGTTGTAATTTATAAGGGTAGTGAACCAAGAATGTTTTGGAACTGATATGTTGAAAATACATACTTATTAATAGACAAGAAGAATGGAATAATGGGGGAGGGAAAGGGGCTGTAAAGACAGGTAATTGGGGGATGGATATGATCAAAATACAATTTGTACATTGAAAATCCCCTTCCCTCAAAAATGTGAAACTAGCAGGCAGGGTTGGCAGATTCATACATGCATATGAAACCCATTAATCTATATAACCAGTATGTGTTAACAAAGATGTTAAAGATTAATCCACAGAATTAGGCAGTTATTTAGAAAATATATGAGAAGGTACTCAAATATAAATATATTTATGTTTACACACATACCCAAATTAAGTTTTACAAAAAAACAAAAAACCAAAACCAAAAAGAAAAAAATACTCAACAGCTATAAAAAGACACAAAGCCACAAACAAACCTGCTTGCTTTCGTCATGTCCCTGGGTGCATATCATTGCTTTGGGCAGAGAATAATGTGGTATTAATTAAAATGGTTAAATCTGTATAAATACAAATCTGTGTTGATTGTGTGGTCATCAAAGCAGTTTGAAATTCCCCAAAGATTTTCAATTCTTCCTGTGTAGAAGTTGACCTATGTGTACAACTTGGATTTTAAAAAGTAGTTTTAATAATTACTTGATCTCACAGAATAATGGCCTTTCTTATCATGCCACATTAAACACCACATTTTCTCATAGTCACTTCTTTTTGCCAGGGGGTGTGGGGGTGCTGGAGCTCAAACTCAAGGCCTTGTACTTGCTAGGCACGCACTCCACCACTTGAGCTGAATCTCCAACCCTAATAGTTAAGCCATGTAAATACTTTTTTTTTTTTTTTTTTTTTTTGAGACAGGGACTCGCTCTGTAGCTCAGGGTGGCCTTGAACTCACTATGTAGCTCCAGGTTGGGTTTTAACTCCATGATCCTCCTGCCTCTGCCTCTGAGCGCTGGGATTACAGGCCAGTGCCACCATGCCCAGCTTTTCAATGATTCTGCATGTTGTGAAAAAAAATGAAGAAAAAGTGCTGCTTAACTCAGTATAAGAGTTTGGAGTCAAGAAACCTCATAGTCCGATACCATTCTTCTCCCAGTATTCTTTGTAACTTTTACTGATTGCCTGATTAAAGTTTACATTTTTCAGTTTTGAAGTTGCTTTCTGGCTATTCACAATATTTTCATGTCAGACATTTCAACATGAGAAAATGAAGATACCATACTTTCAGATTTATTGTTGCTTTGGAACATCAATCTATTTAATTGTTTTTCAAATCCAGTAGTAGTTTGTAGTGCAGATAGATTTTTGTTATCACATTAGTTATTTGCAACTGAATTAATCTTAGGAAGGTTTTTGTCTTTTGTAAATTAATTGTACTGCATTGAGTGCCTTCCATTCTATGAAATACATATTAACTAATGATGCTCAAAAGAAAATGGTTTATTTTCATTTAAATAATTTTGCATTTTAAAACTTAACCTTGCTTTTCTATTTCTCTTTTTTCTGTTTACTAGTATTGAAAATTACAATTATTTTATGTTTCATGAAGACACAGGACAAATTTGAATTAGAAAGTATGATTTCTCAATAAATCAAAATAGGCTTTTGAACACAAGTATGTTAATATATTCAGTCACTATTTAAATATTTATTTGTATTCTAGGATTTTTTCTTTTGAACGACTAGAGGAATTAAAACATTAATTTTGGATATTTCAGAATAATATGTAACTTAGATTCAGAAGTCAAATAGTAGAAGTCAGACTTTGTGTGTAGTAATGTGTCTGCCTAGAAGGAATTGGAATTTTCTTTAGAACATTTGAGTTTTGAGAATAGTTTTGAGATTGGTTTACCATAAATGAATAAAAAGTTGATTTAATCTTGATATGAATATTTTCATGCATATTTCAAGCAGCTGAGTGATCTGAATACACTTCTCTAAAATTTGGAAATGAAGGGGCTCATTTCTTTAACACACCATAAAAGCAGAGCCACAAGAAAGTCATTTAGACAAATGTTTTTACAGTTAAACAAAGGGAGCCTGTGAGAGTGAGCAGGTGAGGGCTCCCAGACTCTGTGACTTTGCAGGACTTTATGGCCCCATGTATTTGGCTAACTGCACCCCTGCTGCTTTGCTAACTTGATATACAATAATTTTCTTGTTTTTGTTTAAATGAAGAGTGAAAGGGTTTTGTTTTAGGTCAGTTTTCTTTGGGATATATTTTTTTCAAAATACAAAGGAAAACAATTAGATGTGATTTAAAATAAACTCCAGTGGTTTTCAAAAAAATAATAAAATGATTGCATGTATTCCATTATTTGCCATTTATTTTGTTTACTTATTGTTAGTGCCCCCCCCCAATGACATTCAGCCCCTACTCCTGGTTTCTTAGTTATTAAAATCTTATTGGCACTAATTTTAATTTCTTCCAAGTCATACGTTATGCACACATAATATTTAGATTTTGAAACTGGGCAAATTATATACAGATTAGAGTTTATTAAATGTTTATAAATTCCCAAAATAACCATTACATGATAAGACAATATAAGCAAACTCAAAAGACTCAAGTAAACTTGGCTTTACTGATGAATACCTTTTATGTTTTTCAGTATTAAGGCAGCTTATTAAAATTGATGTTTTCCTTTCAGCAAATATCTGGTGACATTCAAATTTGATAATTAAAATCCAGAAGCACTCAGGAAGGAATGCCTGTTTTTAGTTTCATAATAACAATTCTCCCACAAAGAAGGTTGATGAATGTCTTTCACATGGCAGATTTGTTATTTAGTTAGAGGAAGCTCCTTTGGCAGTTTCTTACAAAACTAAATTAAAGTCTGTTTATAAAACACACAAGCTGTGGTGATAATCCTATAGCCTGAGGAATGCTTGGATATCTAGCCTGAGGAGAGTCTTTTTTTTTTTTTTTTTCAGTGATTTCACAAAGAGGAATTTCCAAGAATGCAAACAGATTAGCATTCAGCGATAATTGGGTAGAATGTAAAATACTACTTCTGTCTGGAAATTTTAATGTAGAGTATTTCTGCATTATTTAGTTTTTTATAATAATCTTTGTCTCCATATACTCATTGTTTGAACATGAGTTTTGGTTTGAGTAACATCTGTACATCACTGCTTTATATACGTGTTAATTATAGCAGAATACACAGAGGACATTACAAAAAAGTACCCTTTGTAGACTAAAATAATACAGATTGAGGCCTACTGTGTTTGGTAGAACCATTGAAAAAGAGATTAAATTGATTTAGGTGTATCATTGAGGTGTATTATTTTAAATACCTGATTATGTGATTATAATACACCACTTTCACAAGTTTCAACAAATGCGTGACTGTGTTGGTTTCCTCAGACCTCTATAACAAAGTAGTACCAACTGGATGACTTACTAAGCAAGAGACGTTTATCTCAGAGTTCTGGATATTGGAAGTCTGAAGTCAAGGTATCAGCACAGTCCTATTCCAAACCCTCAAGGGAAGGAGATGAGGCCTCCGGTTTCCTTTAGCTTCTGGTAGCCTCAGGCCTTCCTTGGTTTAGAGCAGTAAGACTGCAGTTTCTGGCTGCGGTACCACGTGGTTCTTTGGCTCTGTGTGTGTCTGACCAGTAGGGACAGCGGTTAGAATCCCATTTTAACATCATTACATCTGCAGAGACACTGTTTCCAAATAAGGTGACATTCACAGGTGGGGCTGAAGTTAGAATTTCATCATATCTTTTTGAAGGACACAGTTCATCTCATAACAGTGATCAAATATGGCAGTGTAAAATTTTTACTCTAGAGAGGAAGAAGGTTGGAACTCTTTAAAGTGTATGTCATTACAGTGTGAAAAGTTTTGCTTGGTTGAGTATAATGCCAAACAAAATTACTTAAAATTGTTTTTGGAAAGGTTTGTGAGCTCAAATTGTTTGTCTGATTTTTTCGGGGGATATTCAGGTTTATACTGGAATGAATGGTGAATTTGTTAATTTTTATGTATGTATTAAAAAATGCGGTGAATTCAACAGTCAGTAAATTTTCATATATATTGATAAATACTTTGTTAAAACGTACCTATTTTAACACATAAAATGCCATCCCCTTTTAGAAATTTTTAGTGATATATGTATATATATATAATTAAAATGTATAATATGGGTAGCCCTTATTATCCATTGACTAAGAATTTCTGTTTCATTCTTTTATTTTGTGATGCACTCTGGAGGATTCATTAAAATAGTTAATCATGAGTTACATCATCATCATTAAATCTGTTTATAAAGTTTTCTCTTTTGCAAATAAAGAAGTAGGAATTACTTTTCATGATAGTGGCATAGAGAAAACTGTACTACATTCATAATGAGTCTTTAATATTAAATTATAAATAATAGTATGATTTCACATCAAACTTTATGAACTCAATTTAAGCATTTTAATTTAAACAAGAGTAAATTATTATTTCTAAAAGTGGCATGTTGAATGGGTTAAAGCAGGCAGAGGTGGACAAACTATGCAGAGTCAGATAATAAATATTTTAGACTTTGCTAGAATGTCTCTGGCAACCTGTCAACTCTGTCCTTGTTGTAGGACGGAAATGTAGTGTGTAAACTAATTGGCATGGCTGAGTTCTGATAAAACTTTATTTTCAAAAACATGTGCCAGACTAAATTTGGCCTGTGAACTCTAGTTTGCCAACCCTGGATTTGGACAGTAAAATGTGGAAAGTTTTTATCAACACAGACTGAATATGAAAGTTGCATCAATTAAGAATGTTTGGTTAGTAGTAATAATATCCAGCTGACAGTAGTTTGTGTACGTAGGGTACACTCCTTTCAACACTGCTTCCAGAGAACTGGGGTTTTTCTGGCTTTGTAAGCCCTTCCCTTAGTATGTTGGGTTTTTCCCTTCTGATTTCCTGATAGCTGTAGGATTCCTGCTGCAGTTCCCTGTTGTTTAAAGCTGCTTGGCAGAGGAAGTGGGGAGTGAGCAGCACGCGTGTCTGTTCTCTGTTATTTGTGTTGCAAAGCTGTCTCAGAGCCTGTCCACTCACTTGCTGGCTCTTAGGCTGCACCCTTAGTTACAGAGGTGGCTGGTACGTTGAAAATTTTATGTGTCAGCCTCCATAATAGAGGAAGGCAAGGGGCAGAAGGGAGTGAGAGGTGTTCATTTAGTCCACAGACAGAATTTTTGTAAACAAATCAGGTAGTTTAGCTTTAAGGCTTGTTTCTTTAAAAATACATTGTTAGGAGCTTTCAGCTCTGAAACCCCCTACCACCTCATGGTAGCTGTCTGTCTACTTTACCCTCCATCTTTTCCCCCAAATAAACTGTCTTTTGTTATAAAATAAATATATATTGTCAATAATTGTGAAGAATCTGAAGTTTGTTTGCCATACCTTCATAGATACAGCCAGAAGATAGGAAAATCTTTGGTGAGAGAAAAAAAGATTTAGTCACAGAAACAGCTTCAGGCAGAGTATCATCCTTTTTGCCAAGTCCCTGCCAGGATGGTAGGAAGGCCAGGTGCAGAGACTTGCCTTGTAGAAGAACTCCAAGCCTAAGGAATCTCAGTCTTTATAAAGGGCAGTAAGCCTGCCTGGCTTTTGCGCTGGGAGAAGACATTATATTTATTGTACTGGACAGTAAACGTTCTTTTTTTTCCAGAAGTAGGCACTGTTGGAATCATCTTAAGTTGTTTGCTGTGTAAATATTCCTGAAAGTATAGTGCCAAACAAAAGCAGTCAAATATCTGTGATCACAGAATGCAGAAATATAAGACTCTTCCCTGAATATGTATATTCATTTTTTTTCTTAGAAACCATAAATGTGTCTTAAATTCTAGGTTTTGATTACTATTGATCTAAAGATACTATGAACGCTATTTTGTATTGTTAGTAAGACCAAAATTTTGAGTTCTAATGTTTAGTATATAATAAATTGTCTACATATGTAACATATCTAATATATTTATTAAAATTATGTGTAATGAAATAGTATGATGTCCAGATGAACAGTGGAACTTTTGATTTTTTTTTTTTTCCTATGGTGCTGGGAATCAAACCCAGCACCTCACACTCTACTACTGAGCTACTCCCCCGACCAGTGGAAACTTTTTAATGTAAACTTTTTCTGTTCTTGTTTACTTTCCTGGGGGAAGGGAGAAACAACTTTAATCATTTAATAAGTAAAGGTACAAAGGTGCTAAGACTGGTTCATCTCAAGTTATTATCCTATAAAAGAAAAGGCATGTTCTCTTTTTTCAGAATATATTTCATTTTTGGGGGTGAGTGCTGGGAGATTTTATTCTTTTTTTTATAACTTTATCATATACTTATGCTTATGTACCATAAGTACCATATACTTAGGGTATTTGGTTTTAATCAGTAAGGAAGATGGAAATTATGAGATACAAGAGTTATGTTGTTTACCTTAGTTATCGATATCTGTATCTCAAAGATGAGTGACAAGTACTCCAGTTCCATTTTCTATCAGGAAAAGTAACATTGGTTGGAAGTTTAATGCCTTGATAGGGGTGTATATTTGTGTATTCACAGGGGACATAAGTTTAGTGATGTCTAATTGCCAGTTGGCATGTCTGAGCCTGCAGCTGTTAGCATGTCAGGGGTATTTAGCGTTGTAATGCCTTTTTCAGCTTTATTTTAGAAGGACTCATTTGAACAATTAGCACATTTTATGGTTGTGAAAATAGCTATTTTCCTCATACCAGTATTAATACAGTTGGTCAGTGTTAACTTTTTTTTTTTTAAACAACAGTTCGTATTTATTAGTTAAATTTGAATGGAAGGACTGAGGACTTTAAAGCTTTATTTCTTTTTTTGTTCTTTTTTGGGGGGCATTGCTGGGTATCATACTGAGGGCCTTGTGCTTGCTAGACAAGTGCTCTACCACTGAGCTAAATCCCCAAACCCCTAAAGCTTCATTTCTTAACCATATCTTCTGTGAATGTCTATACGTGAATGTATGTATGTGAAATGTTGCTTTTGACTTTTTAGGCTTTTGCTTTGCCTAGCTAAGCGAAGTTATTAATTTTTTTTCTTAAGGAAATAGGAACTGTTACCTAAATATTCTTCTAAAATACATTTTTAATAAAAATAAAATTTTAGGTCATTTTGTAGGTGCTGGAAACACTTCCTTTTTTATTCTAAAATTTTTCTGTGGGACACTTGATTTTCTGTGATTGGGATGACATGTGGTGCTTTAAGTTTATTCTTTATTCCAAAAATACTAGAAAACATTGACTAGACTAAAGATTTGCATACTGATGAGCCGGGTCTCATTTATCGCATTAAAATAAATTTGCACAGATTCAAGTCCTAACAGCAAATTCTTCTTACAAAATGTGTAATTTTTGCCCTGTGTAAGTCTATTTTCCTTACAAATGTATGTATAAAATTATGGTTTCATAAAGCAGTCAAGTCTCGAAGTTGATAATTTATCGCATTGCTTTTTTCCACTCTTATCATTCCTTGGTAAACTATGGCCTGCAGGCCAGGTCCATCCCTGGCTACTTTCTTTAAGTAAATTCTCAGTGGCACACAGCACGCTTGTTCGCTGACTCAGCATATGTGGCTAGAGTGGCGGAGCTGAAGCAGTGACCACAGACGTTCTGTGCCCACCAACCTGAATATTCACTGCCTGGGCTTTTATTGCAAAGTTTGCGGACCCCACGCTATTTGTAAGGTCTTCTATAGCAATCTTAAAATTGGCATTTTACAACTTCAATATTTTACTCTCTTTGCTGTTTTCTTTTCTACCTTGTTTCTGCCAATGAGGTTGTCTGAGTTACTATCCATTGTGGTCTTCTAAGGGCCAAAAAAGTATTGATTATAGGTAGTCAGCGATTGATCACTAAAGCTTGGCTAGTTTAACATGTCCTATTCTGTGTTAGTATTTTGATGTGTAAAATAGTTTAAAATTACAATAAATTAAACACAAGATGTGCCACCATTGTCGGGCAGACATTTAACCTAGAGGCCTTCCTATGTGTTCATGGATGAGGCACTCCAATCATCTGGTATAGTTATTAAGTACAGATCTCTAAACTTCTGTATGATAACTACTGAATTTATCAGTTGAGATCTGATCATCTGCATTTTTAAGAGTGTCCAACAATTTCTGCTACTCTGACTGCTCTTAGACTCCCCTTTATCTTATATTTGAAGTTACTGAAGACCATTGAGGTGGCACAGGTAGGAGGAGAGTCCTGGATTTGTCCAGAATGTCTTCACTTCGCTGCACTTTCTTTATTACCACTGTAGGAATCTGGTCCTAAGTCACTCAAGGAATCCTCAAGAAGGGTAAGTTTCTGTAAAGCTTTTAAAGGAATTTTATTGGAAAGGAGGATCGAAACTCTTTTATGTTCTTTTCAAAGTAGCCTGCTCACTAGTTGAATTTACCATCAAAGGTCTGCCTCTTATTTTGCCATTTTTCTCTTTTCTCATCTCCTGTTTATTCAGATCCTCTTTCCTATTACTAGTAGGGCTAAAGCTCCCACCCTACTCCCACACCAGGGTTTAGCATTTTCTAACTACTAATCACTTACAAAGGCTTTTGTGTGGCAGTTAGTTAACTGTGTATTGTCAAATATTGCTATCTTTGTTAAGCAGTGATAAGACATGCCATTTTAACTGTCTTGTACATTTTTTTTTAAAGGGAAAATCACTCCTGTGTATATCTCACAGTATTTAACACTGTGCTTCATATTTGGCAAGCATTTAGCAATCATAATGATTGTCTCACCAGATTACTGTAGGATTATTTGAAAATCCTGATTTATTCCCAGATTAAGAACTCCTAGAGCCCAGGAAAGGGTGGGGGGAGAAACAGAAAGAGAAGGAAAGGGAAAATTTAACGTTGGAATTGTTTGTTGAACACGCTAATAGGCTGCCTTCTAGCATTTGTAGGTAAGACTATCATCCTCTTCAAATTTTACAACAAGTACCAGTGATTTTTTTTTTAAGGAAAAAAAATGTGCATAAGTGTAGTAATACCATTATTTATTACAGAGTCATCGTATTTTAAAGCAATTTTAAATCCTGTGTGTATACAAATGTCTTTAGTCAAGTAATATTCTTAGACAAATGAAATTTATGGTTTGGCATCAGTTCTTTAATGTTGTGTTCTTACAAATACCTTTAATACTTGTAAGATAAATCCTTAAAAAAAAAAATCCATAGCTTCACTATTGTGTCTGCACCTTCAAACTACACAAAGTAGTGGGCGTATTTCACAGCTCTCCTATTGACTTACTAGTTTTATGTGTAAATGCCAATAAGTGTTTTCACTTCCTCTTATTCTTATTTTAACATTTCTTCAAAGACTGTTTTTGTTTCTGTGCTATATTGTATTCATGACTCCAAATACATGAGACTTTTTAGTAACTGGGGAGTCCACCAAAAATCTTTGCTTTCGACATGAATAGTCCGCTTTCATTTGCTTGGTCTGTATTATTGACAGCAGCACTGCATCCTCCTCACGACTTGCTGTGTAGCAGGTAGTTCCGTTGTTCTCAGTTCTTGAGGGAGTGCATAATTACACACGCACAAATGTTGAAAAAATTTTGTTCTGGGAATTGTTTTGTGTTCTTATTGATGTAGTTTCTTGATACAGATGAGGAACCTAAAAACCTGAAAATTGCATTTCACTTTTCAGCTAAGTTTCTTTTTCACTTACTTCTATTGCTCTTTTCATTTAAAAGGCAAATTTGGACAGTTGGACCTGGTACTTTTGCCGTTCATGCTGTTCCTCCCACCCTGGTTTTTTTTTTTTTTTTCTTTGCTGTGTGAGTATATCAACTCTGAGATGCATATGGTACATCTGGGACATTTGATATGTAGACGAGCTTTTAAAGAACGGAGTGGCTGTTTTCTTACATCAACCATGCAGACTTAGAAACAGATTTGAAAGGAAAACAGAGGCATGTGTGTTCTCTCCGTGTTATTGTTGCGCCCCCTCACATAGCTGTTAGGATTTGTCAGCAGTTTGTTTTGACTCACTATACCAAGGTGGGGGTGGAATTGTGTGTTTTTGTAAGTTAACTAGTGTAGGATGTCAGTTATCTCAACTTTACCATTTTCTTTGGCTGTGAGTCGTCCATGTAAAGAAAGAGCCACGTTTGCTCTATTTCTCAGGCCAGCTTTTGGTACTGAAACTTGCCCTTAAAATCTTTCCAAATAGATTTCTCTGTTAGAACCATGGAGGCCAAAACCCAGCCTCTTTCTTGTTTCATATTGCCTCTGTGACGTGTGTGATGTGTTCATGGTATTTCCCTAGAGTAATTTGAGAACCCACTTGGGTTGGCCTTTTCAATTTATTTTGATTTTTTTTTTTTTTTTTTTCTTTGTGTTTCTTACTAAGTCACTGAGTTGTCCAGGCTGGGCTCTAATTTGTGATCCTACTGCCCCAGGCTCCCAGGGTGCTGGGATTACAGGCGTGCACTGCCTTGCCCGGTTGATAATTCTCCTATAATAATAATTAATTTTATTTATTGTAGAGAGATTGGGTATATTCTTTAAGCCTGATTTCATTTCATTTCATTTCATGGGAGGTAGTTTTTGAAACAAATAGCCAGGCTAGATTATTTTGACATGGTATGAGCAAGTCTGTGGTAATTTTATTGGAAATAGAGAGGAAATGAAATCCTGAACTTGATTGAGAAGGTCTTTTGATTTCAGAAACTATTAGTGAAGGGAAGGTGTCCTACACAGATCTGTCTTGACCTTTTTACTCTTTCCTGAAGGAAATAGCACCTGTGGGTGTTGTATAACATGGGGGTCTCCCCATGCCTTTGTCAGGACATTAAGCTGGAAAGGAAAGCTTTCTAGATGAGACTCGAGCAGCAAACAGGTCCCCTTATATATAAAAGCTAGCGTGGATGTCTGTTGTCCCAGGTAACCTTCCAGTATGTAACTATTCTTTCTTTACCTCTTGTGCTGTATGTGTGGCATCATTCTAGCAGTACGTTGTATTCTTCTCTGTGTGCTTTTGTTGTAAACTGTCATTTATGTGGGCTTTAAATAACTGGAGGACTTAAGTAGAATTCTTTTAGTGTTTTTAATTCTTGACATTTGGAGACGCCACAGACTGTAAGTAACCAAGATGACAGCAGACCATTATTTGCTGTCTACAATCTTAAACTGCTGTCAAAATTTTTAATTAGTTGTTATTTTAGGAAGTTTTCAATTCATTGCAGGTCATTAAAGCTTAGCTGGAAACAGAAAATGTACATCAAATATTTTAATTTATTAATAATCTATTGTGCTTAGTTGGTCTGGGATTGGTAGGGTTTTTTTTTTTTTTTCCAGTAAGTTATGTTTTTAAGAGTGTAAATATTTCAGAGTCTCAATGAGCCTTGGAGTAAAACTATTTTTTCTGTCTAATTTAAAAAAATAATACTATTTTAAGCCGGGAGTGGTAGTGCTGGCCTGTAATCCCAGCATTCAGGAGGCCAAGGCAGGAAGATTGCTGTGAGTTTGAGGCCTGCCTGGACTCTACATAATGAGTTCAAGGCCAGCCTGTACTACATAGTGAGACCCTGTCTCAAAAACAAAAACCAAAAACAAAATACTATTTTAAATCTCTAGTTGGGATACAGAATCAAGTTGGTAGACTTTAAAGATTTAATATTTTCTAATGTCTTACACTGTCCTTCCTACCCCGTTTGTTTTCATTTTCCTTTATGATCATATTTCTAATTTCCCACAACTCCACGGGACATGTTTTTTCACTGCATAGTGTAGTAGTTACAAATCATTGGCAGTTCAATTCATAAAAGGATTTCTGTGAGCTATAACTTCAAAATTTATTTTTAAATTGAAATTAGTTTTTAGAATTATTCATGGTACAGGAAAATAAATTTGTATAGGAAATCCTTCTTGAGTTATTCTTTGTACAATTACATGTTTTCTTTCCTTAGCAGAAATAATTAAAATTTTAGAAAAGTGGTAGCTTCTGACCATTAAAAATAAACAGCCTTGAAAAATGGCAGCCAGTAGTTCATGGAGGTGAACAAGTTGTATGTGAAAACGCAGATACTGTCCATGTGCTAACTGTTACTTATTTTGTGTGCTTTTTTAGCTCAGGGATAACAGATACTCATAGTTTAATTAGTGCACAAGAAAAACTTCTAATGAAAAGTCCTCTTCTTGATTATTTTACTGTGTACGATTGTAGCATTTTTGAAAAATATTATTTTCTGATACAGCAGTACTAAAGTCATAATTGAACTTTAATTGGTATAAATTTAAAGAAAATAACATTAGAATTTTTAAAGAATTCTCTACACGTGTGTGTTTTTAAACATAATTTTTTTTCTTATTTTGCTTTTGCAGTCATATAGTAAACTTCATGCTAAAACTTGTGTAACTATAGTATATCCATGTTTCATAGTTGTTTCCATTTAGTTACAATCATGGATTCCATGCAGACTGGGATAATTTCCTACAGCTACATCCTTAGGTGATGTTATGATCCTGCAAATATCCCAGCGTCTAACTTACACAAACTTAGTTGGTATATAGATGAGCCACTTGGTGTGACCACTTGCTGCAGTCCAGATACAGTGAACAGAAGATATATGAGGCATGTTCTGTAAAGTTGAGAATTTTTGTTCTAAAATTTATGCTGATGAAAGATTTCAAGAAATGTCTAGGTTATTCATTATTGATGTTAAGTGACTTAGAAGAATATTAAACTTTTGAAGTTTTCTTAAATAATAAAATTATTTGAGTTACCTAGGAATGTGATTTTTTTTCTATTTTGCAAGTCAGAATTAAACTCAACTGTTATTAACAATACCACTGAATACTGAAAATAAGTGTTAACAGCATTTCTTATTCACAAAAGGAAGGGGATTGTAACCAGGAAGAGAAAACAGCCTATTGAATTAATACTTTGGAAACCAAATTCACTATAAAAAGTAAAAGTTACTCATTTTTATATTGCCTTTACTTTTATCTTTACTTTTTAACTGGCTGTGGCCATTGATAAGGCTGTCTGTATCAGAGAAAGATAGTTGGTCTGCTTTCATTGTCCTGCTTGAGGCAAGATTCTGGCTGCTCTCTGGAACCAATTGAGTTGTAGTAATTTGCTACAGAATGAGTTGCATTATTTGCCAGCATCTAAATCTGTTCTCCTTATTCAAGATCATATGGCTCAAACAAATGGAAATTATGATGTCTACAACCTGGAGTATAAAGAAGACATAAAGGATTGTTTACTTATGTGAAGAATTTTTTCATTAATATTTTCTCATAATCTGCCCAGAGATTTCTAGCCCCATCTCAAGACACTTTCCCTCAGATCTTCATATTCCCAGCTACTACTCATTTGTCAGTTTCTCAGGCCTTCAGGAGTTACACATCTGCAGTTTCAGTTGCCTGAAAAAAATTGTTTAACTGTGTCAACATTTAGATTTAAGCGAAGGTCGTCTTTGAATTAAACATTCCACATTTTTCCACACATTGTTTTCTCTTATAGTACCTTCCTCTCATCCTTCTAGAACGTTCCACAGTGTGTATTTCTTTCTTTTCCTCACTGCTCTTGCCCCAGAGCTTACCTCAGTTCCTGCATGTGGCATTGAAGGAAAGAGGGATGGGTACACGTTCATCTTGAGAAGTGCAGTACTTAAGGAACATTGTAAAACTTGGCAGGCATTATTAAAATTTATATGGGCAGGAAATACATAATACAGCATTGTTAAACCTATAAATTTTTATATTCATATTCTGCTTGCTATAACAAAACACCTAAGACAAAGTAATTTATTAAAAAAAATAGTTTAATTGGCTCACAGTCTGGATGCCAGAAGCCCAAGATTGGGTGGCTGCATTTGCCTGACTTTTGTTGAGAGCCTCATGGCAGAACAGGAGAAGGGCAAACACATGTGTGCAGAAGATAACACACAGCGAGAGAGGAAGCAGTAGAAAGGTGAGAAGCAAAACTTGCCTATGACAAGTGACTCTGGAGGTAACTAATCCAGTCCCGTCAAAGTGGGAACTTGCAGCATTAATCCATTAATGAAAGCAGAGCCCTGGTGACCCAGACACCTCGCACTAGGCGTCGTCTCTCTACTTTGCTTCATTGAAGACTTCTTCAGCATGATTTTGGTGGGTCTGAGACATATGCAAGTCAGAGCAGGAGGTGGTGTTGATTTTTTTTTAAACCAATTTTGTTTCCTTTCTGTGGGTAGAAGGAGAAATTTAATAGTGTATAAGGCAGAGACAGTTAATTAAATTGGGTGTGTTAATCTTGTATGGTCCGGAGGTCTTTCTTTTAATCAATTGGGGATTATGTTTTTATATGACATTTTAGAAAGGATAAAAAAGGCCATGCAGCCACATGTATAAATCTTGGGCCCCATCCGTAATTAGAACCAGTATCAAGAATCTGTATTTGTGTAGAACTGAAAC
Source organism: Hystrix cristata (assembly GCA_004026905.1). Classification (NCBI taxonomy): domain Eukaryota; kingdom Metazoa; phylum Chordata; class Mammalia; order Rodentia; family Hystricidae; genus Hystrix; species Hystrix cristata. The sequence continues at coordinate 160,140 of PVJO010000692.1, forward strand.
ATTAGAGTTTTAAGTGAAAGCACTTTGCAAATATTTAATTATTTGTTATAGATTAGCTACTCAGAACTATCATATTTAAAAGTTTTACTGAGAAATTGGAAATGATTACATCTGTATTACATTTCTTTTAATGCAAATTGAAGTAAAATTCCAAAATCCCCATAACAAAGGTCCTATTTGGTAGTCTTGGTCATAATACTAGGTTAATGAACGTATTAGAAATAGTATTTTGAACACAGGAATCTTTTTATGGTGGGTATCTCTTTTCATGAAACCTAAGAATAGTATTCAAACATTACCTTATACCCTCTTGAAATAATTGCCATCATTGCTTTAATAATTATAATATGCCAGCATATTGTAAAAATTTTATAGTGGCTTTTTTGTTTCCAACGCTGTCAATTTGAGATTATTTTGACTAACTCTGGCCTCAAACTGTTTTTCTTGACCATATCTTCCGTTCCATTGCTCAGTATCCTATACTGCAATATCTCACCTTGTAGCTTTATTTATTTTATTTGAAATAATGAAAAATTACCTTGTTACTGTCTTGATTACTCTTCAGCCTTATCCTTCCTTTTTTCATTTCCTGGATTGTATCATGATATTTTCCATTTTATTACCTCTTCAAATTGCTTTCTCTTCCTAAAATGTTTTCCCCCAGACTTTTCATGTTTTGGGTGGAGGGGTAAAAGGTAAGTATAAATTTTACCTCATCGGGTGGATCTTCTTTGACTACTCTATCAAATAGGTTGTCACAATGTTTTGAATGTTTTCTGATGGTTTCTTCCTATTCCCATTTATTTCATCTTTGTAGGCATTATTGATATTCTTTCTCTGTCTCTTTCTCTCTCTTTCTGTCTCACTCTCTCTCTTTCACTCTCTTTCCTTCCCCCACCCTTCTTTCATTTTTGATGGTACCGAGAACGGACTCCAGGTCCTCACCCCTCACTCGTGCCAGGCAGACACTCTACCACTGAGCTATACTCCCAGCCCTGATATTCTTACTCTTGAAGCATTTTCTGAATCATCAAGTGCTAGAAGTTAAGCTTTTACTATTTCTATTGTTGTTGATTATATAGAAATTCAGTTCTGTCTTCACCCTTTGAATGCCCTTCTTGAGTTGAGGGATGTTCAGTTTCCTCAGGACTCACACGGGAGGACATGTGAAGCCAGGTGGGAGTCTGGAGAGACTTCCTGTTTGCTTATGCCCAGATTTGTGCTTGGGTAAGAGTTAGACATGGGCAAGGCAAGTTTGTCATGAATGGGAAGTATGCATCTAACTCAAAAGTGTGTGAAAGTATGTTGTGTTGGTGTTCTGTGGTGTTAGATATTTTGGCAGGATAGGAGTTGGGGGATTTGAGTTTCTTTTTATAGTTTTTCTTTTTTCTTTTGCTCTTCTGACTTTCAACCATAAACATAGTGTGTTAGTTACTTTTCTAGAGTTAATGGTTTGCAAGAGAGCAGATTTAATACAGCACATTTACAAATTACAACATTCACACACAAGACAAATGCAGGAAGAATGCCGAAAGTCTATCTATGCACTTGAGACCTAAAAGATCCAATCACAGGCTGGGAGCCCACGACACTGTCCCATACATATCCATGTCTGCACTAAAAGGCTGAAGAGATCTGTACTGGAACCAGGATATTATGCTCGCAGCAGAGATGAAGACCAGAGCTCTTCTGAAGCGAACAGCAGCCACCCCTGATGACAGCAAGGTCCCCAGCTCCTTCTGTGATGAGAACAGCCAAGTCCCCTTCAGGAGAACCAGCCATAACAGAGCTTCTCCTGGGAAACAACCAGTGCTGTTTTCTGTCCCGTTTTCCTTTATTGTGTCGGCAACAATCCTCAGGCTGATCCTTTATGCTCAGAACCGCACCAACTCAGTGCAGCTGGGCGTTCCTGCTAAAGTTGACCACAATAAGTCCTCCACGCATAGTTATATTTATGATCTTTAGGGGCATATTTTGGAAAAGTAAGATAAGAAAGGAAACTACTCTGATACTGTACAGCCCAATTTCATATTTAAATAACTGAGGTTTGCATTTTGGATGTTTCATACATTAGCTGTTTCTCATCAGTTAAATTCTGGTCATTTTAAAGTTTGATGCTACTAATTCATAGTTTTGTGTTTCATATCTTCGGCTTCCTACTATACCACATGCCACATGTGTGATAGGTAGTCCATTTACACCTGAATGAACTTTTGAGGGCACAGTTTGACTTTTAAATTTGGTAATTTTTTTCATTGTGCCATTAGCTTTGTATTACTATAAAACAGTACATATCTAACTTTACAAAGAGAGAAGGCTTCTTTAGCTCCCAGTTTTGGAGCTTCAAGGATACTGCTCTTGGAGTTCCAGTGAGACCTCATGGCAAATGGTGGGATTCCTTAGTAACGACCCTCTTATGAGAACACATGAGGGTCCTGTACAGTCTACCTCATAATCCCAGCGGCCTGAGGATTTCCAACAGGTCCCACCTCTCAAAGGTTCTGCTGCGTCCTAATAGCACCACCCTCAGACCAAGCCTTTAATCACGATGGACTCTTGGGGAACACCATCCACATCAGAACCATAGCGTGCCCTTAGGGAAGCAGTAGCAGACATTTTGTTTCACACGAAGCTTCTCAGAAGTGAAGGAGCACTCATATCTTCGTCTCTGAAATTGTATAATTGGGTATTTTATAATTTTTTAAATTTAAAACAGTATTAATGACAAGTATTTATTAAAAAAATTTAGAAACACATGATCTTTTACCAAAAAAAAAATCTAATTTTCATCTATATATTACAACTAAATCTGATTTTTCTTGTTTTATGAATGCTTCACAAAACTGATACCATTTCAGGGTTTTCAGCCCTTTCTGTGACAGAAGCAAATAGATCTTTATAGTGCTGAGTCTGGGGAAGTGTTATGTACAACAGAGGAAAAGTCTGTGGCAAGAAATATTACTTCCTGTAGGAACTAAAGTACAGGGATCTAAATGTCTGTCATATAAGCAGTGAACACCTTATTAGGCCATTTTGGACACCTATTCAATAACTTTAATTAGAAAGCTTTTCCATCATGTTGTGTGAGGATTTATAAAGTATTGATGTTGTAGGCAGTCTTACAAGTTGTTTCGATGTTGACAGCAGTGCATTGTGGGGAAGGAGACAGCAGTTGCATCTGTTACTGTACATTATTTCCTTTGCCGTCTTGTCTCTTAACGTCTAAGGTATCAGAATTTTCTGGAGTAAGAGTTTCACTGAAAGGGGAGGCAAGTTAAATATACTACATGATAATCGGGATTCTTGATTTTACTAATTACATATAACCTGAGATATTCCTTTCAATGACAGTATTTGAAAAGTTTTAGGTGCTGTTTTGAATTCGATATTCAGCAATAATGAATGATTTTTTTTTCGTATACGGCTTTCAATAGCAGACATTGCTCTTGGAGTCAGATAATCCACAAGAAATAATGAAGAAATGTTTTGAAAATTAGTGTATTATTTTATTTTTAAAAACTGTGTGACATTCTAGACTAAATGATGTGACATTTTTAAATTAAAGTGAATGCTAATTAACTTTGAAAGGATTTTTATTTTTTATTTTTTTATTTTTTTTGAAATTTGGAGCTGCCTAAAAATAACTGGAAGATCTGTGAAGTGAATAGAGCCATAGATTATGGCTGGAGAGTCTTGCGGTCAGAGAAAGAAGGTTGGGAAAAATTGATCCTAAAAGGACTTCTTCTAAACAGTAAAGACAGCTGTAGTTTTGTGTGCGTGAGTTGATTTTCTGCCTTCACGGTGATAAAGGTCTGTATGGAAAGATAGTGATATTCATTGTGATTATTTTACCTCTGTGTTCAATAATAAAGTGTTTATTTCATCATAAACTACAAGAGCAGATTAGAAAAATAACCTTTTATTTCTCAAAATAGGGGTATTTTATGAGCTATATAAAATGGTATTTTTAAATATATTTTTTCATTACATTAGAGAAATATCAGTCAGTGCCTTTTCTGCAGTTACTACAAAAGGGAATGAAAGAGAAAATTGACTGTTACTAAAATCGTTTTATTTTTAGGAGGACAATAACTTAATTATGGCAAGTCGTACATGTTAAATTTTCTGGTCTAAAAATATGGCATAGAAGTTCCCTAGAACCTTCTGTTCCATTGTGGTTTGAAACATTTTCTCACCTTTTTGAACTACCTCATTACTGCTGATGTAGGTGATATCTCGAAATGTCCTTAGAGAAAGTTGTGTTAAGACTTCCTTTGACCTTTCCGGGCTTGTGGCTAACCTACCTTCCACCTGCTGGTTCTCTTTAAAGTCAAGTAGATTGTGTTCAGAACAGAAACTTTCTTTTAAAAAATACGTCAGTTATATTCTGTTATAACCATATAAGAATACAGCTATATTCTGTGTATAATCATTTCTCATAAATATATGTCTTCAAGAAAGGTGGAGTGTTTTGTATCAGGCTCAAGACTAATACTATTTAAATTTATTGGGGCATATTTATTTTTTCTATATTCTGTGCTAAAAAAAAGTGAGACTGAAGTGGGAAGATATTAATTTTGTTCTTCATTTTAAAAAAAAAACAAGTTTTTAATTCTTCCTTTACAATATGTAGCATCTACATATTTTCTGCCTTAAGGAGAGATAATTAAAATCCTTATTTTTTTGACTTTATTCTTTCAGTGAAAAATCATTTAATACCTAAAAAACTCAGTTTGTAGTTTCTATTGTTATCTGTATTAGAGACTGCTTGTTGCCTCCAGAATTCACTTTCCTGCTTTCCTGTGATGATATGGTTCCCCATAGTGAAGGTAGTATTTCCCAGTCTCACAAGGAACTGATGAGGCCCTGGGAGTACATTTTGACCGATTGGCTGCTGAGCTGTGTGTGGCTTCCTCTTGCTGTTTTGCTTGCTCCCTGCTGGCTAGAATGACACCGATGTGAAAATAACTTACCAGTCATTCTGCAGTGCGGAAGAGGATGCTACCTGAGGGACGGCAGAAGCTCCAGGGAGAAGGAACCTGGCGTTCTTGAGTACCTCCTAGATTAGAGCTGCCACACTTTAAGCACAAAGAAAATAAACATCAGTGTCAGCAGGTGTTCCTTGTATCATATACACACTGAGAGTTCTGCTGAAATCCACCACATGCTGACAGTGTCCACCATTTCTGCTGCAGCTTCTTGAGGTCTAAGTTCACATTTATTGAATAGTATGTGAAGGTATTGCCCCATGAAATACAGCTTCATCAACTGTACCTTGCTTTGGAAAAAGCAAAGACTGAATTCATGCCCGTAAGGTTCTTCAGTATTACCTTGTTTTGATTTATATTACAGTTATTCAATGGTAAGCTCTTTTGTTCCTCTCTAACCTTTGGATTTCATGAACCCTGAGGGTTAAACAGGGTGTTGTCTATTGGCAGTCCAGATTTCCTGTGTCCTCAGTCTTGGCATGACCTTGTGACACCTTTTCCTTTCTCTTTCTCCTTCCCCGTGTCTTCCCTCCTCCTGTGCGTTTGCCTGGTGTCTGTTTAGGTGCCGGTGCTGCTCCGTGTGGCTAGTTTACCAGAGCCCACGGACCCAAGAAAGACCAGGCGCCTGGCAGTTTTCCTGAACGCACGTGCTGGGAATTCAGCTCCTTGCTTAGGGAGTTTGTGGATTTGTGTTATAATGGATGGAAGAATGCCCTGTGCTCTGCAACCTTTTAAACTAAGGAGTACCACTTACAGGAAATAGTGGACGTTATGGGAATGGACTTCCATGTGGGGTACGAGTACTAGGGAAACAAAAAAGTTTCGTAATGATAAATGAGACATCTTCAGAACGCACTCTATCATTCGTTGTTTTCAGTCCAAAAGATGACTTACATCGTCACACTGGGGATGGTGTAGAGCTTCACTGAATGACAGGGTTTGGTTCCAAGTTACCTAGTTATGTTTCATTATGTCGAAATACTGTGTCCTCGGCAGAATCGCTGTAAACTACTCTTGATGCTCTGGGTGGGAAGAACACTGAAACGATGACCATAATGGGAGCACTACCTGTCCCTCTCCGGGGTCTTTCCTAAGCTCTGTGTTTGTGGCTATGCCAGATTTCGTTGCATTCTGTATGTCTAGCTATGAGTGCATACAAACATCTTGCCTTTTAAAGAAAACCTGTAGTGAATACATGTAGTCTTTCTTGCCTGTGATTCATTCATATTTTAAAATTCATTTTATATAGAAGGGAAAGGTAGAGAGAATGTTTCCTTCCTCTCTCTCGCTCTCATTCTGTCTGTCTGTCTGCTTTTAACATCAAGGTTCCAATCACCTGATCTTGGAAACAGTATCAGAATTTACTTTGGTGCCCTGGGGTCGCCTGCATACCGTTGCTCTTCTGTTCATTTTCATGGTCATTTTTTTATTAAGGCTTCCACAGTCTTCTGCCTTCATCAGCAGGCATTCTTGTAGATGTTATTATCAGTCGTCATAGCAGACTTCAGCATTTGAAGGAAACTTTTGACAGTTTCCCACTGTCATCATTATTCTGGGCAGCTCTAGTACCCACTCGAGTGACATCACTGACAGGAACTCATACTGTAGTTCTGCATAGTCCTACGTGTCCCTAGATACATCACTCTCAGAGGCTCTAATTCTCTTCCGGCCTCAGTCATATTCATACCTAATTGGGATCCCATTAGTCAATAGCTGGGTAGATAAGAGTCCAAGCCTTGGCCCTTCATATTACTGTGTAATTTGGGTAATGTATTTAAATTCTCTGACCACTAGTGTCCTTTATTCTAAGTAAGGGCACCGTGGCATCCACCTAGTCGAGTAGTGGAGAGAATTTAGAAAGAGACTGGTCAGCTGCCTAAAAGACAGTTTGAGGCACTAAGCAGTAACTGAGTAAAGCAGAGTTGCTTTTAATAAGATATTTACATGAGAGAATGATCAAAGATTGTGGGAGGGCAAATGAACTTGGCAATGGAAGGTTAAGAAGTAATTGGTTTAATCTTATAAAAACTGTGAGGAGCCATTGTAGATTCTTAAGAGTGAAGCGGCAGCGTGTAGAATGCACATAACAGGTTATTTTAATACATTATATGTCATGGTGATGAAGACTGGTGAGCAAAATAGGAAGTTTGTTAGATTTTATATTGAAAAGTTACTCTGTTTGCAAGCTAGTATGTCTTAATATTTTATTTCTGTTAATGGAGAACATGTTTTATATTGTGTTGTTACATAGTTTTATTACTTCTTCATGAGTGACTTAATGGAGAGCATTTTATATATGTAGTAAATGTGTGTTCATTTCTTTGGTCAAGGAGATAATGGCTTTCTTCCGAAGTGTCTGTTATCTTATTGCCCTGTAGGAATTAGACAGTGAACTTGAGTCTCCATAAGTAAAACCGGGAATATGGGCTATGGGAGCTATTTAGAGCCCAGTGTGTTCGACTTTAATTGTAGCAATATTCGGATTTGTTTTTCAGGTGCTTAATGAAAACAGTCTCTTAAAATTTTGAGTGTCATTGGATTGCCTTTTTTTAAATTTTTTAAGTAATTATTTAATTATTTATTTTTAGATTGCTTTTTAAAAAAATTCTGGCAACCTTTTGTGTGACAGTAATCTGGAAGATGATGTTCAGATTTGAAATGAGGTATAAGCGGAAAGATTGGGGTCTGCTTGTTGATGTGATGCATTGCTGTTATTCTGGAAGTGCGTGCTTAACTCAGCCAGTGACAATGACTTCAGCCCTTTTTATAGTTTGGCCTCACATCTTTTTATCTGGAAGAGGCAGTTACAAGCAGGCCAAAGTATCAGCTGATAGCAAAGTACTTCGTACCTTAAAAACAATGTAATGAGGAGTTGTTTTTACTCTAGAAGCTGAGACGAGATAGGTAGCCATTGTGTAATTGTTAATTTACCTTATTCTCCAATTTTTATTAATTCATTAATTTATTTGTGAATTACTTCAAGCATGTTGGAGGAGGGGGAGGAGGAGGAGGCAGCAGACTGCAGTGAAGTCAGCATACACAAAAACGCTGAAATTCCAGCTGGGGTAAGGTCTGTGAAGAAGAGTGCTCTTCCCAAGAGGATGAAGAGCAGATCTCACATAGCAATGCTCTGGGTACTGTTCGAGTTATTTCGCTGTAGGATCGTGTGCACGGTTCTGCCCTTCCCTAACACTTCTGTAAGGAAGGAGGACTTACTTCTTCTTATAAGTCTAAATCTAAATGAAAGACATTAGAATGGTGAAATCTGCCTGCCAGTGGCTGGAGAGAAGTGGAAGACATGGGAAGCTCCCTGCCCTGAGTGCCCTGCTGCCTCCTCAGAGTCACTGGATGAGGCCGAGCTGGCAGTTTGCTCCTTTGTGTTCCACCTGAAATCCCAGAGGGAGCCACAATCCTGTTTTAAGGTGTTGTTACCATAAACCCATTATGAGGATATGTAGATGCAAAATGGGAACTAGGGAAGGGGGCAAAGAAGAGAGGGGAGGGAGAGAAGGGAGGGGAGATGAGCACTCAGCGAGACAGGCTGGCTCAGCTTCACGGTTTTCCTGGGCTGAGGCTATGTTGTGGTATTTACTCCTCTATGCAACAGGAATACGTGGCATTTGATTGAGGTTCCAGGTACATATTTGCAAACTTGCTTGGATGACAGAACACCAGCTTGTAGTCCCTTTTACATGGATAAACAGAAGAAGTGTTTGATGTTTGAATTTAAGTCCCTGGTAACAGACTTCACACAAGATCACAAGGGGGTCACAAGACCCCATAGCATAAAATTGCAGTGCAGAGAAAGGAGACATCAGCAAGCCCCCTGTGGCCTTCTTTTCCTTACCCCTTAAGAACCCTGAAAGAGTAAACAGGGCTGCAGAACGAACTCTGACTGATTTAACAACTTGTAAATCTGGAATTTTAGCAAATGCTGAGGTTATAGGAAGAAGACACCAGTGAGGGTTTTGATTCCTGACTGCCTGCTTCTCAGGAGGACTGATGGTGAGGAGAAGGGTCAAGAAAAAGGAGGAGTTTTAGAGAATCCACAAGCACAAAAGGTAAAGTAGGAATGGCGACAATGTAATGGGAATGGAAAGGAGCTTATGTGGATTTTTAAAAAAAGAACAGGGAATGTCAGCTCTGCAGAATTAATAATAGGGCTACACTGGGAGGAGTTGGCATCGAGGGAAGAACATAATGGAGAAATTATAAAAATGGACCCTTACAGGAGCCATGTAAGGTGCCGTGTACTCTGTGTAGAGGAGGGTTTGCGGGTGAAGTTCACAGGACCCTGGCAAGTTAGAGCTCAGCACAAGAGATTAGTTGCAGCTTGAAGCTAAGGGGGTAGTTGCAGCCCAGACAGAAAAGCACCTCCTCTTTGAAGGTCAGGACCGTAGAGGTGCACGGCTCAGCACAGTAGGAGGAACCCAGGAGGAAGGCAGTAGGCTGTCTAATGAAGGGGGCAGGTAACTGAATTGGGAGGGTTTGGGACAAGTGGTGTGACTTAAAGTAGATTAAGTGACTCAAGTAATATAAAATGTCCTGTATGTTCCTTAAACAGATTCCTTGAACCTCGAGTTCACGCTTAACATTATGAAAATAGTTTTGTGTATCTGAAAACTGTACTGAGCCGCGTGGCCCACGTGGGGATGGGCATATTGAGTATAGACCTTGTAGGGTGGGTCTGGAGTGGGAGCTCTTCTTAGCCTGAGTTGTGTGGGTGGGGGGCCCCCAGGCCAGGCAGAGATGGTAGCAGGCCTGCAGGCCTTCTGTTTCAGGGCTGCCCTGTTCTGTGCGGTTTTGTCGGTGGTGCTGATCGTAGCCAGAAACAGCTGTTTCAGGGAAGTTCAGACTTGCCATCTATTTTTAGTAGAAGCAGGAAGAGTGTTACAGGCCATGCTTAAGTTTCAGGCCCTTTTGTAAGGGCCTCAGATAAAGCAATTTAGACCTTCTATCCTCTGTCATTTCACTTATTAAATTCAAACACAGCCTTTTAATTTGATCGCATTTAACTTCTGGGGATGACTAGGGCATCTCAAGGCTTCTATAAACAAGTACTTTTCTGAGCTATAAACAGGAACACAGGCAGTGCGGAGGCAGCACGTCAACCAGGAAGCGGTGCGGGGAGAGGCCGGGCGCAGGAACTCTGTCTGCTCCATCTGGGAGAGCAGTTCCACTTGCTTTGATTTAAGAAGTGGCAAAGTTATAAAGAACAGAAAATGCTGATTACCTGAAGGCAGTTATAGAGAAATATTTAGAGAGATCACAAGCTATAAGAGCAAAACAAAACGAATAGAATTGCTTTGGTACAAAGAATAGCAAAGGAAAACGAGTATTTTCATGGGAAGAGGTATTTTTCCATCCTTATCCAAAGGATCCTACTGTTATCCCTTAACTATATTTTAGTTTTAATTTGTTTGTTTAGTTTGGCTCTGGGTATACCTGAACAGATACTAACCTCCCAGCAGGTGTAACTGACTGAGAACATTATTTGAGTTTACTTCGAAGAGAGAAGACAGTACTCAAAATAGAGAGTACCAGACAGAATTGACCAGTTGGAGAATCTTTGCCTTCTTGTCCTAAGAATAGGACCTGAGCTATTCAGGGTGTTAAGGGGACTAGCATGTTTGAGAGCTACCTGGTCAGGCTCTTTCTTTCACATTCAGCTTGATTTTCTGGAGCAGCATTTTAGTGCCTCTCACTTTTAGAGACACTTGCACATGTTACCCTATTCAAGATTGTAATGCACTTGTAATGCACTGTCAGGGTATGCACATCATATGCATAAGAATGCAGATGCATAAAATACAATTTTATAAATAAAAATATGAATTGTACCTTATAGTTGTAAATGACAAGTTATATCACCATACAATGAGACATTTCCTTTTGTACGTATAATGAACTATATCTCTGCTGGTGTGGACCTATCTTGCAGGTTTAAAGCAAGCAAAAAGAAAATAAGGTGCAGGAAGGTGTTCAGTGGGATGACATTGAGGTGAATAAGGATATAGAGTCATAGGTGTTCGTATCTACTTTCATTGGGACCATCAGAAAAAGTGAGAAGGCACGAAATCACCATCTTGGAAATAAGAAGCTCTGTTTCTTCCTCTGAGATAGGAAGAAGTTGGGTAAAGATTTGGAAAAACACTGAAATGATAAACTAGTTAAGAAAGAAAGGGTGGGGAATCATTGAAACACATTCAATACCTGGGAATCTTGAGAAAGCCAGAGTTGCTGGTTGTATGTTGTAGTACTTTCTGGCATGTCCAAGGAGGAGAGTACAAATGTACATTTGGCAGTAGCACTTCTCAAAGGCCTACCTTTGTAATCAGGTTCTCTTTCTACCCATCTTCCAAATATTTTTTTAATGTCAGTTTGTACTCTCATTGTGAAATTTTAACATCCTGTCTATAGATGAATTTTTATGGTGGGGTACTACTTTATCACTAGAAACTGCCCTGGCACTTGACTTTTAAGAAGGTTAAAGTATAAACCCTTGAATTGTTCATTTGGCATTGAAATATTTATAGATTTCTTAGGCCCATGTGTCTCTATGTAAGTAGACAAGCTATATATCTGATCTTTCCTAACTCCAACACACTTTGGACAAGTGGGATTTCATTGTAAAGATAATATTTTTATTTTAGGAATATATTTTTTTCTGTGTAATAATAGAAGAGTGATATACCAAAGGGATTTTGCAATTGTTTGATACTGCGTGTGTAGATAAAGTAAAACTGAAAGAGAAAGTGGCATTCACTTAAAGAATTTCACTTTGAGAAATTGTGCAAAATTGTGATGATACTCTTTCTATACATGAGAGCTGGAAGTTTTCGGGAACATGGTAACAAACTCAAACAAAAACCAAAGGCCATATTATTGATTTTTTTAAAACAGAAATTGAATTGTTTTTATATAGCATACTTTTATCTCATGTATTTTGATGAATACATCTCTTCAAATGTTTTGTTTTTAATGGTTGACCATATTTAGTCGATATATGAAGCTAATTTTAATCAAATCACATTTAACATTTTACCAAATGTAAAGCATGATGGAGTTACTGTGTAAGTGTTTGTGAGGAGAAGGATCTCTGCTTTGCACATTAACAGGTGCAGCTGTGAAATGAATTCAGAGAAACAAACTTTGGATTGAAACAAACTTTTTCGCTCTCCTTTTGCTCACTAGCATAGTCATCTTCTCTTTTTTTCTTTCCTCTTTTTTTCAAATTAATAGCACAAGAAGTAGCCTCATCCTTCTAAATTTAAATCTCTGAACTGTAATTTTTATATACTGTAAACAATAAATGACTAACAAGTTTGAAGTGAGAAAGTTAAAAGGCTGCATACTGTTTATAATTATTTTAAATAAATAAAACTAATCTTTATAATCATCTAGTTTTCTAAATCTCAGTAAGCTTTTCATATTTTAATTTATTGGTTGAGTAATTCTTATAAGTGTGTGCTCAGAATTAGAGTAAATTTGGTAAGTACAGGTTTATGATATATTTATCATCAAATCTGATCAGTTACCCATGATTTTCTTTGCTGTGAAATTTATTTTGAGGTTATATTTGTTGCCTCATTTCAAAAATGCCAAGATAATGTTTCAGAATTTTGATTGATATGAAGAAGCTATGTTGTCATCATGCTGGAGTTTTAAAGTGTTTTAGTACTTTCAGTAGACAATCCTATTAACATTAACTCACTTCATTACTTTTAAAATGTTTTTCCAATTTTTCTAATTACTGTAGATACCTGGAGATTTATATCTCAAGACTTCTTTTTATCAATGTGGAAGTGTAATCGCAATGTGTGTTGCTTATAGATTATTATTGTCCATTAAAATTAATGATGTATTTACTAAACAGAATTATCATGAGATAGAGTTTTATTTTTAAGTCTAGAATCTGATTTTATAACATTTGACCTATAAATGCATTTTGTTATTACTAATGTATTAATTTACATTGGAATTATTGTCAGATGTTTAAGATAACATTTCATTAATTTGAAAATGCAATTTGTGGTATTTTTGATAAGCCACTTTACTATTGAATGTTAACATATATAAAAGAAAGCATATTATTTTCTAGAAACCAGAAACTTAAACAAGAGATAATATAATTAAACCTTTGGAAAAAAACTTTATTTTTGCAAATATACTTTGTTCTAGGAAACAGATTTCAGCTTAATGGTTTAAAATGTTTAACTGATAGACATAAAACTTAATAAGGCAAATTACATTTAAATAGTTATAACAGTGTCCCTTGCTTTACATGTTGTGTATAAATACCTAAAATGTCTAGAATGCTTACTAAATACTAGCACAGCAACGTGAAAACCTGAAGTAGATGATCTGTCTATCTATTTATTGATTGATTGGTGCTGGGGATCAAACTCAGGGCCTTGTGCTTGCTAAGCAGGCACTCCACCACTTGAGCTAAATCCCCAACCCTGTAGTTGCTCTTTTGTGCGCCTGTGTTACCCAACTAGTGGAGTAAACAACTCTTAAAGTCTTCCCAACTAATGCCTTCTGTTACTTCTTAGATTTTGGAATATTACTGTTTTCAGAATTTATCCTTTTAGGATTTCTTTTGACATAATCGTTCAGTGGCCTGACCTTTGCTGTACTTTACACTGCTTTTAAAAAATATTCTCTGGTTTTTAGTAATGTTCACCCCTCTGTTCGTTCTTTCTCTTTCCTCTCCTCTTCCCTCCTTCCTTCCTGACTACTCCATCTACATTCTTCTCTTGAGTCCTCTTCCTCCTACATGGCTTTATTCCCCAGGAATTCTTCTGTTAGTGTCATCAATCTGCACATCTGCCCTGTGGCTACTAATCCTTTTATTTATTTTTACATTTTTCTGTTTTACCTCTTCATTTAGTCTTAAATTATACAGACTTCTCTCTCTTAACAGTAGTAATTTGGGGGTTGGGGTTTTAGCTCAAGTGGTAGGCACTTGCCTTGCAAGCGCAAGGCCCTGAGTTCCATCCCCAACAAGCTCCCCGCACAAAAAAAAGACAAGAGTAATTTCTGCTCCTCCTTGTCTGTGCCCCGTTCTTGCAACTGTGTTATACTTTGGCCTTCTTTCTCTCATGGCAAGGTTACTGTAAATGTCTGTCCTCCAGTATCTTTTCCCTCCATTTTGCTGAAGCTAGAGAAATCTTTAATCTCATTGTGGGCATTTGCTTTTGTTGGAAAGATTAAATATCTTTTTTTGTAGTTTGGTGTATTTTATATATCTCATTTTATATATTGCTACTTCTGGCTTGTCTCCATCTTTTTTCATTCCTTCGTAGTCTTAAAAACGTCATAGTAATTCTTTTCTCTCTGCCTTTACTTATAACTTCCTTTCTCCCCATCTGGAATCCGTTCGCCCTGCCCACCTAGTTCCTGTCTGAATGCTGCCAGTCAGCTGAGGGTTCTTTGCTCCATAAAGGTGGAAATTGCGAATTGGCGAAGTGTAGCTCTGCTGTGGCCCTGGTATCACCAGCTGACACCAGGTAATGCTGGATGCTAACAGTTGACACAGCCAGCTGGTGGTCACTGATGGTGCCAGCTGTCACCATCTGATGCCAGCTTGTGCTAGACACCATAGGTTGACTGTACTGCTTTCTGGTCTCTGTCACTGTCTTTGGCTGCTGGTCTCTGGAGCCCTTTGATGCTAACAACTCTCAATGTTTATTGCTCTTTATTTTGAAATGACTGCTCTGTCCACACTACTCAGGATAAAAAATCCCAAATAGATTTACAAGACTTTTGGAGCCCATACTACCAGAGAAATAAATCACAAGCAGGTTTATAGGAACACCAAAGTGAGTCTTTATTTTTGCAGGGAGCCTTCATAGACAGAGACCAGAGAAGTGGATGTGGAGTGCAGCTGATGTAGCTCTTGTTTCATTGAGGGGCAGGCCTGAAAGCTTGCTGTGAATGTGGGGTATGCAGATAAGGGCTCAGATCTCCCCTTCCTTAACTGCTCCTGTCTTCCTCCTGGAAAAAAAGGCAAGGACATCTTTAAGTGGCAGGAAAGGAGAGGGGCACCAGGAGGCCTGTCTGGCTGCACTCATGATGGAGAGGAGAATGGCAGTCTGAGGATACTGAAGCGAGTTATTCCAGTCCATTGCGCTGGAGGGGAGGGAAGGGGGATGGAGGGATGATGGGTGGGGGCTGTGCACTGGCCACTGGCCAAGCTAATGCTCCTCCCTCTAGCACGGGGAAAATGAGTCAGGCACTTCTCATGTGTCTCACCAGCTCTTCCACAAGGCTTTAGGACTTGGTGTTTTTTCCTTCTGTACTGTCTCTTGCCTTCTTACAACATGGAGACCAAGATGTGTCAGTGCATGCTTTGTTTTCTATTACAGTAATTTTCCCACATCCACAATTTTGCTTCCTATGGTTTAGTTACCTGTGGTCAACTGCAATCTGAAAACATTAAATGGAAAACTCTAGACATAAACATTGATTACATTATAAATTGTGTGTGATGAAATCTTGGGCCCTTCAGCACCATCTCATTGGGATATGAATTATCCTTCTGTCTATCATGTCCATGCTGTATACTCTGTGCACGCGTTAGTCACTTAGCCATCTCAGGCATCCTGTTAACTGTTGCTGTATTGCAGTGCTTGGGTTTAGCTTCCCTTATTTTACCTAATAATGATCCCCAAATTCAAGAGCAGTGGTGCTGGCAATTCCTTGTGTGCCACAGTGAAGCCGTGAAAGAGTTCCTTTAAATCAAGAGTTGAAAGTTTTTGACTTAATAAAGAATGAAAAGAATAATATGCTGAGGGTGCTCAAATCTGATGTCAGAATATAAGGTTTGCTACTGTGATTTCAGGCATCCACTGGATATTAACCTTATGCCCCTAGAGAAGTGGGAGCTGCTACACTTGGAGTTTCGGTAGGATTGCCACTTAATTGAAATGTATGTTCCTTCGGCAGACCATTTTCCAGGGGACATATCCATTGCAGTACTATCCATCTTTTGGTGCTAAGTAAACTTGATAGTTGACTGAATTGACTAAGAAGATTAGTCAACGTTCTACCAGAAACTGTTTCTTGAAAGTATTTATCTTTGCATTAGGCAAAAAATATACATGAACTCATAAGGTGCAATTTAGGCACTTTTTTTTTTTTTTTTTTTTTTTTTTTTTTTTTTTTTTTTTTTTTTTTTTTTTTTTTGGTTCCCTTGATTTTCTTCTTTTGTGGTAGCGAGGATCAAACCCAGAGCCTTGCACATGTTAGGAAAGTGCTCTACCACCTACATCCCCAGCCCTGCTCTTCCTTTTCATGGTCTCCTTTCTGGAATGTTTTATTTTTCAGTGTAGTATTTAGCATAGGGAATAACAAAAAAAAAAAATCTATGACAATTTAATTAAGACATTTGTAACCTTAGGTGTACCTAATTGCTTAACATTGCAAAATTAAGCTTTTAAAGAAGGAAATGCTTATGTGCTAAAATATGAAGATTGGGAAAACTTGCTTAGAAGTTGTCTCAGTGGTCTAGAAAATTTAACTGATAGGTTTGTTTCTAGTGAGTTTGGGTCAACCAACTTTTTTTTTTAAATTAATAATGATAGTCAACTTACTAATTTTGTAGTTTTGCAAAGTGGAAAAGAAGATTAAATCAACTGGCGCCATGCAGTCTTTGTAACTTTCATGGGATCCAATGAAAGTTACTGATATTCCAGTGTAATATAAAGCCATTGATGGCTATTTTTTCTGTGATTTTTGCTTATCATCCTTTGAACAGAATGGATGCTTTTATTTATCTCTACTTTCACTACTCCAGTCTAAGGGAATAAAAATATTTTTATTATCCATTCAGTTTGAAGATACCTACAGGTATATAAGGCACATTGTCTATATTTAAAGCTCAGATTTCCCTGAAGAAACAAATTTCCCAAATTAGGAGAATAATACAAGAATACAGAAACAGCATGATTTTGCATAATAGTTGTTAGGAAATGATTTCAGAGAGGTATAAGCAAAGAACTTCGGAACAGATAGAGATTTCTTGTAACAGACCAAGGTGGTGACAAAGAATTCTGTGGATGAAGTAGCATTTGAAGCCATGTTCAGAAACAGGTGGAGTATCAGTGGGCCGAGGATGGAAGGTGGAGGGACCATACTATGCAAGAGATACAAGGAGATGGTGATAGTGGGGAGGGCAGAAGAGTTGGTTCTGGTTGTGGGTGATGTTTGGTCATGGAGGTATCTGAATCTTACACTATGGAACTTTCCCATATTCACTGAGGCACAATGAATAATTATAGATCAATGACATGATCAAAATTTGGTTAATGAAAATTGGTAGCAGTGTCCAGGATAGATTGACTACTGATGAAATCGTAGTTGGCGTACCCTTTAGAAGCTGTTGAGGTCATATAAATAAGAAATAATTGAATCCTGAATTTAAGGAAATGAGAACAAATGAATAGGGAAGAGTGACTTCAGAGTAGTCAGCAAAACTTCATGCTGTGTTCCTTTACTCCATTAACTATTTAGTCATTCTTTATCTTCTATGCACTCACACTATTCTACTCCAATGTATGCAATAGTGGAAGACCATTAATTAAAAGATTTGTTGTAGCATCAAAGAGTTACTGTCATGACAAATAAGCTAGATCAAATTAGTTACAGAATTTAAATAGAGTTAAATATACCATTTGCATAAAATCAAACAAAATGAAAGCAGTAGCCTCAGGAATGCTGATTAATTCATTTAAGTATACTGACAAATCCTTGAATCTGGATTCTGCTTTGTATATTTTTCATCATAGTGTATTTTCTTCATTATCTCCGAAGCATTTATAAACATATAGAAGGTTTGTTTGGGAGAATTTACTTTTGTCCAAATTCTGTTCGGATTTTGGGTCTCCTTGATTTCTCAAATCGTAGTGTAGGAGTGTTTGAGCATAAAAACCAGATGTTTCTTTTTATTTTTGTGAGAATAAAAGAGCCATACAATCAAAATTATTTAGTTAAACTACATTTGAATCCAGACCACAGATGTGGTTTCATTGCCAGCTTTTCCTATTTTTAACAGTCTTTCTGCGTGGGACTCTAATGGGCACTGTGGGCATTGTATAGACAGATTTTCACCATTGAAAAGCTGCCTGATATGGAGGAAGAACAGAGTAGACTTTCCGGCAGTTGGGAAGAGTTGGAGGGAGTCGTGCTTGGCTGGTCTTACTGTTGTTGAACCGTGCCACGTTTGGTGTTCTTGTTAGTCAGCTGTTGGGCATAGCCCACCACAGACTCACGGTGCTGGCTGCCCATGTGTAGCGCCTTTCTTCTGCCTCATACATGAGTCTTTCTCCACAAGATTCTGTGTTCTGTCATGTTTCTGTGATAAACTGTAAATGCAATATTGTTTTGGCCTTTGGTGGTTTAACCATACAAACCTTGAAAAGACTTAATTCCCTTCCCCTTGTTGAGGAATAATTTGTATTTGTAATTTGGACTTATTTTTGTAGTAAAAAATGCTAATATTTAGCAGTAGGAGAATCAGTGACTTACACTATTATTCGCTCAAAATGCCCCTGCATAAAAATTATGTTGCAAATACAGTAAAGTGATTAAAGAGCCACCCACTTCTGTGTAATAATAACTTAGAATAAGTTATAACTGTTGTCTGTGGAGTGGATTTTCTTTTATCCCTTTATCTGTCATTTCATTTTCAATTTTTTTTTTCCTTTCCTTTCTTGTTTGGCCACACAGGGTCTCTCAAGATCAAAATAAATTGCTGAGGAAGCTGGGGTTGAATTTGCAGTTCTACTGCCTCAGCCTCCCTGAGTGCTGTGATTGCAAGCGTCACCAGTCTTTAAAATATTCTCTTCAACAAAACACTGCAATATAAGTTTTTATTGGAGCAGCGCTGGGGTTTGAACTCAGGGCCTTACATTTGCTAAGCAAGCACTCTACCCCTGAGCCCAGCCCCAGCCCCAGTCCCTGAAACCACTACAATATGGATAAGCTCCAGGACATCTACATTGGAGGTTTTTGTTTGATCTAGTTGATTTGATTTCCTTGTGTTTTATGTTTTCATTTGTTGCTTAGAAAGATGGTATTATCGTAACATGAATATTCTCTAGAGTATTTTTTTTCTTAATCATTTTAGCATACTTCTTCCTTCTATGGAAAATAATCTGCTCCTTTCCTATGTTGTTGAGTAGGCTGAATTTTACCCATCTAAAAATATTATTTTGTCAGGTTGTCTTTAATAGTTTTTGAAATACTATTTTTGAATTAATATATACTATTCATTGCTTTATCCTTTAAAATGCACTTTGATACCTAATTCTCTTCATAGCTCTAAGACATAAATGAGGTTGATGATTCTATTTACATTTTATAGATAAGAAAGTTGATGGACTGTCAGTTTAAATGACCTATATAAAATGACTAAGTTGAAATAAGAACTCAGGACTCTGACATAGGGAAGGAGAAGCTCAGAAATTATCCTACACAAAATTCTATAGAAATAAGAACAAAGGCTAAGCTGTCCTCATCTTTGATAGGCTCACATCTTAAGCACACCTGTTTACATTGGTTGCGAACCTGTGGCACACGCGTTCTTTTTCTTTTAAGACAAAAGATGTTGATGTATGAGTTGTTTTTCTAAACTAAAACCTCAGTATTCAGGTTTAATTGCAGTGGTGGCACTTTGCGATACACAAGTGGGTTTTGGGTTGCGGTTTGGGCGTTCCTCTCTAAAAGGTTTGGCATCCCCATGAGCTGCTCCGATTCTGTTGCTTGCTATCTCTGTGCTTGCATCTCACATCAGGTTTCCCTGGTTTCACTGTTGCGTCCATGCCAGCCCCTTTTTTAACAGCCCTTGTAATTGCTCCATTCTCTTTTAAAACAAAGCTATTGCCCCTACTCATTTCTGCCTGGAGCTCTCATTTCTTTCTTTAAGTATCAGTAACACCAGGTTATTCTTAGATCTCATCTACCTCAGGAGAGATCTTCTTGGCTTCACGTGCTGACATTCTTTTGCATTGCTCTTGGCACAGTGGCATGCTGGTGTCCTTTTGCCTTTCCCTCCTTACCTGTGAATCCTGTGTTGACCAACAGCTATTTTGATTCACGAGGCATATAATAGATACTCGGGAAATATTTGTTAGATGAGCGGATGGGTTTAAGACCCAATCTGTGATGACATTTGGCTTTCAATATTTGCAACCAGCCAATCGTGATGGTCAGTTTCTGTATTTACCTGTCTGTCCTCTTTTACTTTGTGTGCCACTAGCAGCAAAGCAGAACTGTGGGTATTACTGGCTGGCTTAGGTCATGGGAAAGTAGGTTAAAAGGACAAATAAGTTTAAGACTAAAGTGGGGAATGGAAGAAAGGGAGAGAGACCACATATTAAAAGAATATGGTTTACACAGGGTTATAGAATTTCAAGTCTGGATAAGTGCTGTGATTTATCTCAAGAAATTGCACTGTCTCTGTCTCTCTAACTTTATTTTTAAAAAGTTAATATGTATAGCACAATATCAATATCCAGATATTGTTAGTATCGTCCAAGACCTTATTCACATTTTTCCTGTTTGCATGAATGCTTGAATTCGTGTATTCATGGAGGGGTGGGGTGGGAGAGTGAGTGCAGTCGTTTTTAAAGTGAAGAAGGTCATCAAGCCATGAGGTGAAAAGAAAAATGATTTTTGCACTTCATGTTGCTGTCTACCAACTATGAATTCTGTCATAGAATTCTACATGTATCCAGGATTATTCATTAGCATTTATGCCAGAATTTGACTAATCTTCCTATATTGAAAGATATTAATTATGCCTCTTAGCCAATTTTGTTTATCCTGACTCAAAGAATGTAGTTTTATCAAGTTGGATCTATGTCAGAAATTGGAATAAAAGCCCTACTTTTGTTTTTGCACAGGAGGAGCTCTCTACGATTCAGGGAAAGGTCTAATTAAAGTTTCCTGAAACTGTCTTTTAATCACTTGGATTAGAATAAAAAGAAATGCTTTTAATCACATACATATCTGCTAATGCTTTTCTTAGGGTATTTAATTGCTTTGATAAATACTAGTAATAAAAGCAGAGACTTAGTGGACTTCAAGCATGTGACTTCTGATGTATATATGTTACATAGTGTATTACATAGTGTTTTAAACGTGTATCTATAAAGTACTCTGTGCTTAAAACTGACCAGTAGGCAACCTTAGCACTTCCTGGAAGTAGCAGCCTATCACACCTAACAAGAAGTACACACAGACTTATTTAGAGTTAGATATTTGTATTGGAATCAGATTTTAAAAATTATCCTTTTTTTGATATTGCAAATAAAGTGACTAAAAGGAAATGATTTATAATTATTTCTAACTATAAATTATTTTCTCAGGCTGTGTAGTGTCTCTGAGTTTACATTTCTGGCATTTGACATTACTAGTACAGTTTGGAAGTTTCCTGTGACTTATACTTTGGGGATCTAGAGATAATAACTTATGGGCACTGGCTGTTTATCCTGTAAGTGATTCAAGTTTACATTTTCTGACCTTTTTTGGGTCATTTTTCTAAGATAGTTTAGTTGGTGAGCTACAGAATACAGCTTATCTTTTTAAATAAGTTCTTCTTAGGCATTTAGAATAACAAACTAAATGAATCTGATTTACAAAAAAAGAAATTCTAGATATCTTAATTATATTTTTCAATTTTTTGCAAAGAAACTTTTTTTTTGTAAATTTAGGGTCAAGAAACTTGTTTTAGTAATAGTGCATTATTATAATGATTATTAGAAATATAATTAAATTCATGGAATAAAGTGAGGGAAAACATTCAATAGAAAGTCTTTGAACTGACACTTATTTCCAGGCCAGCCTATTTTAAATTGACATCAGTCCATAGCAGAACCAGTTTAACTTAATTTGTAGAGTTCCCACCGAGAGCAGAAAGCATGTTTCTGCGTATGTACCTTCTGGGCTTTGCTGGGACTTTGCTTTATATTTCTTTAAATCGGTGAAGAGTTTTAAAGTTACTTTCTTCTTTCTGTCTACAAATGTTTATTCAGGAATTTTACGCTAGCTTTTTCTGTTATGCTAGTTGTTGGGGGAGGGGTGCTGGGTCCCTCTTTCCAAATGTCTCATCCTCATTTCTCACTGAATTTAGGAAGCAAGACACTAGGACATTCAGACCACATATGTAGTTTATCGCTGCCTTATTACTTTGCTACATACTATGAAACTGTGTACATGACCTTTGCCCTACTTGAGCCTTCAGCTGCTAAAGAAAGTAGTTAACCAAGCAGAGTTTGCAAAGGAAAACAATAAGAACAGTGTTTGGCAGTTTGCTGGGCTGGCCTGGGATTTGTACACATTCCTATCTCCCAGTCTTTGAGTTTATGACTCTAAGGAGGATAAACAAAAGTGAGCATAAAGCAGACCTTTTATTAGATACATTGAAGAATAATCCCAGACAATGGTGAGGTTATTCTTTTGCTTGTTATTCTTAGCACACTGTGTGTTTAAAAACTAAGGGAAACTCTGAAGGTGCTGTTGGTAGGCTCATGAAGGGTGACCCTGTGTCAGAGGCATTGTGTTGTGTTGGTTGGTTGCAGGGTCTCTTGTAAACCCTCTCAGCCATCAGGCTTTCAGAGCAGTCAGGTGACTATCTACAACACTTCCAGTAGTGGTAATACATTCATGGCATCTAGCTGGACTGCACTGATTACCTCTTAGGGTTAAACTCAAGTGTGGGGTCTGGTTCACTCTGCTCCTCGTGGATGGAACACATGTTGGTTATATGCTTATATATATATTTTTTTTAACTTATGATTTTGTTATAACAAGATGAAGTATAATGAAACCGAAGGTATTTTGTAAAGATTTGGTTTATATTTGTGTTTCCATCTCCAATTCATGTACTAATCCAGGCATCTTCTGTGTATTCGCTGTTGTATCACTGTTGCCCAGAAAATGGACGGCAGATTGCTGAATGCAATAAACACTCATAATTGAAAAATGAATAAATCTACCAAACTGCTGGATTATTTTTTTTTCGGTTAAGTAGCTGACAGATCCTGTTTGTTTTCTGACTTTGTAATCTAAAAGCTACAATTAAAGCTAATACATTGCTTGAGGAATTTCTCTTATTGTACTTGAAATGTTCCTAGTTTTTGGCTGTAATTTACTTTTCATTTGTCTTAAGATGATTTTCTTAAATTGTCACAGGAAAGCATTTGTATCAGTAATTACTACTATCAATAAAAAAATTCAAACAAATAAACAAAATAAATGTATTTTTGGCAATACCAGCAATGAATAATATGTAATGCTATTCTTATCTTCAGTGTACTTTAATCTGAATATATATTATTGTTGATGGTACAAGAGTGAATTTTAAGTCACAGATTCTGTTGTCTTTAAGTACAGTTATTAAGCTGGGTGGTGGCACTTGTCTGTTGTCTCAGCTCCTGGGGCAGCTTACATGGAGGGTCACTTGAGCTCAGGAATGAAGGACTAGGTTGGGCAACACAGCAAGGATCTGTTTAAAATGTATTTGCTATGTACAAAGCATGGGCAACTAAACAAGATAGGACTTCTGTGTTCTAGAAATTTAAGACTATAGATAAATAAAATATAATATGAAACAGCCTGTGTTAAAGCATGAAACTGGCATATCATTTATGTTGCAAAAACACAGAATTTACACTAATGGAATCTCAAGTGAATGAGTGCAGTACTCAAACAACTTACCTCTAAAATAAAGACTACAAAACAAATACACATACAGGTCCTTAGAAAAATATTACTCAATCATGTAGGACAAGGATCAGGTATAAGATTGTGAGGCAGAGTGGGAAAAAATTTTTGCCAGCTATTCCTCCGACAAAGGACTAAGATCTCCAATATATAAAGAATTCAAAAAAAATCAGACCTCCCAAAATTTAAAGACCCAATCCAAAAGTGGGCAACTGAAATGCATAGACATTTCTCAGATGAAGAAGTAGAAACAGCAAATAGACATGAAAAAATGTTCAGCATCACTGGTCATTTGAGAGATGCAAATTAAAACAACCCTGAGATTCCACCTCACTCCAGAAAGAATGGCTGTTATCAACAAATCAGCCAATAACAAATGCTGGAGGGGCTGTGGGGAAAAAGGAACCCTTCTCCACTATTCCTGGGAATGTAGACTGGTGCAACCACTATGGAAATCAGTGTGGAGATTCCTCAGGGAACTAGGACTAGAGATTCCATTTGACCAAGCTATTCCCCTTCTCGATATCTTCCCCAAAGAATTAAAAGCATCACACCACAGCAATATTTGCACACCCACTTATAGTGGCACTGTTTGTAATAGCTAAATCTTGGAAACAGCCCAAATGCCCATCAACAGTGGAATGGATAAAGAAAATGTGTTTCGTTTTGTTTTTTTATACAATGGAGTACTCTTCTTCCATAAAGAATGATAAGCTTGAGATATTTCTAGGTAGACGGATGCATCTTGAGACCATACTCTTAAGTGAAATAAATCGGACGCATGTTTAAATACTGCATTGTTTCTCTGGTGTGAGAAACTGAAAGTGTAAATAAAGAGTAAAATGTACTATATTGGGAAAGGGAAGAAAGTGTCCAAATGGGAAAGGGAACAAGGGAGGGGGAAAAGAACAGAGGGACAAAAGAAATAAGAAATGGAAGGAAAAAATGGAAAAGAAGCTTTTGTAAATAAGGAAGGAGGAGGGGTTGAGGGGAGGGGAAGGGAATGGGAAAAAAAGAAGCAACAAGATATATCATGTACAGGTACAAATCCCCTATGATGAATGTTATCACTATGTACATCTAAAATGTACCATTAAAATAAAATAAACTAAAAAAAGTTCACTCATAAAAAAAAGATTGTGAGGAAGAGAATAAAATTAGTAATTTAGTTCAGTCTTTCATAGTTTTGATTTTAAGCTAAGGACGTTTAAAATTAAAATTTATTTTTGAAGGTGCTTAGGTATTTTTTAAAAACACCGTTTTACATGAAAAAGTTAAGTAACTTTGTAGAAGGTAGAAAAATTATCTTAATATTTTTCTTTTAAAATTATATGAAAGATTTTTATATTGATTTTTAGAAAGCTCAGTTGAAGAAAAATGTTCATGTTAAAGCTTAAGGAGTCAGGTTGGCGAAACAGCCAAAGGAAAGGTTCAACGATATCTTTTAGGAAAAGTTCTGTAAGTACAGTTTTCTTAGTGGCTTATGTTATAATTACATAGAACAGTGCTAAGAAATATTTATTGGCTATACTTTGTAAGTGTTGTGATTGAGTACTGACCGAGGCTTCTCTGTTTCTAACCACAGTACTTGTATGGCATTGAGGAAGGTTCCTGGGCCATTTTACTTACCTAATAACTTGGGGAGTTGTACCACATCATCTCTAAACTCACTTCCAGCTTTTCATTGGTGCATTGCATTCTACTTCAAAAGCAGTGATGGTGAATAATCTTTGAACTAACTAGCAAAATAATCTTCAGAAGGATCCCAATTTCATTCATGTACTTTTTAAAATCAAATAATGTGTTTTGTGGTTGTAAATTCTTGTTATTCTTTGTGAGATATATATCAAAGTCAGAATTAAACATGTCTCCAAATCTGAACCCGCAGCACATTTTATCCACCTTGTTCTTTATTTAGCAAACATTTATTGTGTTGAGTTTCTGCTTTGTGCAGAACATGGGAGTAGGTCTGGGGTGGGTGGTTGGGGTGTGTGTGTGTGTGTGTGTGTGTGTGTGTAACCCCTTCTCCAATGAAATTGTGTTTTCACTTAATTCTGTGTATTCCTCTAAACTTAAAACTATGTATTGAATTGTTGAAAATGATTATGATTACTGGATATCAAATTCTTAGGATTCTTTTTCAGATTATATTGCTGGGTGGGTGGGCTGGTGCACGCCTCTAATTCCAGTACTCCGGATGCTGAATCAGGAAGATTTCAAGTTTGAGGCCAGCTATGGACTACCTGGCAAGCCTCTGTCTGAAACAAACAAACAAATTAAAAAGGAGAAGGGCTCAAACTTTAGGAAAATTATATTGCTGATTGGCATGGTAATTGAATTGCTGATAATGGAAGATAAATCTACCTATCTTGTCTTTTTTGAAGAAAAGTCAGATATTCAGGAAAATAGGTTATTCATCTGCCTCCAATATTTTTGGTGATTCTTAAATCAGTGATATCTACAGAAGTTTAAGTGAAGAGCTAGTTTTCTTTTGTATGATGGTATCCTGCTGGATATAGATAGTATTCTGAATTCTAATTGACTTAAATATTTAGTTTGGGGGGCCAGGGATTTAGCTCAGTGATTAGAGTGCTTGCCTTGCAAGCACAAGGGCCTGAGTTCGATCCCTGGCACCACCAAAAAAAAAAAAAAAAAAAAAATTTAGTTTGGTATTAATTGAAATTCACTCACTGCTGTAATTAGTAAGTATAAAAGAATTTTGTTCATGTACCTGAACTGCTAAGTAACAGTAATCTAGAAATTCATGTTGTTCTGTTTTTAGATTTGTAATGAAAATATGAGTTGCTTTAATTTTTTTATCAGCTTCATTTATATTGCTATAATTCTGGCAAATGAAAACCTACTTTTCTAAACACTCTGTATTATTGACCAGCGTCTTAAACAGCTTTTAGATTTTTTTGCTGTTTCCCTTTTTTTGGAAATTTATACTCATTAATTTGCAATTTAAAGCAGCACATCCTGCTTTCTTTGAGTTCCTTTTCAGCCAGCTCTTTGGCAGAGCTTGGTGGGGGGGTTAAGGCTTATCATATCTGGGTGACCTTTAAAAAGGAGTATCAGCTTGTTCAACACAGATAGGGATCTCATATTTACCATCTCTGTTATTTCTTGAAGAGTCAATTCATTAAGCAATATAAATAAAATAACAAATTCTACTGTTATTTTGAAGTGAAGTTTGGTAAATAGTTGAGAATATAGGCAGCTTCCTATTGTGTTTTTTGCCCTGAAATGTCGAGTGTTGAATACGGTAAATTTGTTTGTTGCGTGTTTGGTTGGTGTGTGCAGGATTGAGCCTGGGATTTTGTGCAAGCTGGGGGTGTTCTCTGTCTCTCACTGAGCCACACCCCAACCCTCTTTAGGGTTGTCGAGATCTTTCCAGACACAGTGTATTTACCTGATGTTTAGTCACTAATTCATTAGCTTACCCATGTACTATGTGTAATGTCACACAAAACTGAGAATTGTAAATCTCTCCAAATTTCTGAGCTTTTAAATCCATAGCAATTTTCATCCACCCTGTTCATTACTTAGCAAATATAGCAACTATTCACTTCATGCTGTGCCTGCTCTGTGCAGATTTTGGAAGTAGATCCTATGAGGACATAGTGGTTCATGTGACTTGGCTCTTATCCTAAATAATTACTTTTCTTTTTCCATCTTTATTTTCCTCTCTTCCGTTCTTTCATTCTTTTTTCCCCGAAGAATCATGCAGTGGAGACAGTTATGTGAATATGATTCAAAGGAAGAAAAAAACTGTGCTGTTGATACTGGCAGAATGGTATAGGCTTTGGGAGAATAGAGTGATTAATTCCAGCTCAGGGGACGAGGCGAGTTTCACTAGTAGGTGAGGGAGATGTTAATAAGTACCAAAAGGAGAGAAGGTTTTGCAGTCCAATGTTTATTTCAAGCTGTGAATGAGGTGATCTGACCCCTGCTTTAGAAAGATGATCATAAGAACATAAGGAAACTGTGTGAGAGGTGATAGATTGGAAGGGGAGGAATCAGTAGGTGGCCTTGGCTATTGTTTGGATGACTGTTGTTTGGGCCTGAGCCCCACAACTGCAGTGGTATCTATGGAAGTTAGGTGTATATTGAGGATATGGAGCTAATGAATATATTGCTGCTAATTTTTTTCAGATAGTTTATATGGAGGAGTATTAGAGATGGGTGCTGTGTCACACTGAAATGTGGGAAAAGGGAAGAGCGTTCTACCACAGGAGAATATCTAAGTAAGTTTAAGTATTTTTAAGGGAGAGATTAAAAAGGAAAGAGAAAAAGAGTACTAGATACAACAGAAGGTGGGAGCTGATGAGCTCCAAGGGCTACTGTGCAATAGAAGTACAATGCAAACACATGCCATTTTAAATTATTTTGTAAATATGTTAAAATACAAAAAAGTTAATGAAATTATTTTTAATAATGTTTCATTTAACCTAAAATATCTTAAATATTTTATCATGTAATTAAAATAATAAATTCTTATTGAAATATTTGATCTTCTTTTTCCCAGACTGTTTTGAAATCCAGTTTGTATTGGCACTTACAGCGCACCTCAGTTTAGGCTAACTTCATTTGGAGTGCTCAGTTCCACAAGTGCCTAAAGACCCCATTTGGGCAGTTCATGTTTAGGAAGCCATTTTTAAAGTCATCTACGATTTATATATATGCAAAATATATACTCTATGTGTGTATATGTGTGTATTGGTACATACACATAAATACAGAGTCCACTAGCAAAATATATACGCACTTCTGCAGTTTGCCATACTAATAAATGTCTGGAAGCTGATGGCCACCACTTTGAGCACCTCTTGTAATTGAGAGGCCAGAGATAACTTGTATGAATTTCATGATGTCTCAATACATTTAGTATTAAAATATTTATACAAATTTTTCTTCTCCTGGTGTATACATTTTTCTGGCAGACGCTATATATGTGGGATTAAATTGGAGTTTAGGAGGAAGCTACACATCAATTTGGGTGAATGTAAGAAACTTACACTCAGTATTATCCTAAAAGTACTCCTATATTTGAATGTCTTGTTAGTTCTATTAACTGTTCTTATGTTTGAACATATTTAAGCTGGAATACATTTTCGAGAAGAAAATGTAAAGTCAAAAATGATAAAGTAAAAAGTTTAAATAACCTCTTCAAGGGAACTAACGTAACACATTTAATTTCATCATTTTAAATAATATGTATCCAGCTTATAAAAAACGTTTTCGTATTGATCAACCTCCCAATTATTTTAATTTGATTTTTCACTAAGGATGGGGCCTCCCTACCACTGCCCCCAGTTGGAATAATAGCACAAATAAATAAAATATTCTCTTTAAAGAATTCTAGGACTCAGAGGAGGGAGCACATGAGCCACAATCCCAGGGCCGCACCTTGCCTTTCAGCTTGAGGAAGATGGAGGCTTGGGCAAAGTGCTTTCAGGTGGTTCCTTCTTACTGCGCTTTAAGATCCTGAGGAGGTTGTCCACGCTGATAAAATAAACTCTGTCTTTACAGTACCCTTGATGGTTTGGAAAGAACTGCACTTAATAGAAAAGAGCAGTTGAGGTGGGGATTCTGAGACTTAAAAACTTCCGTACAAAGATAAATCAGTAGGGGCTTGAAAAATAAATCCCGAGCCTCCTAAGTTCACAGCCTCTCTTCTTATATACTGAGCCTAAAGAAATAGAGGTTCTGTAATTATTCTATAAATTGTGTATTCTAAATCTCTTGGGTAATTATCACAACTAAAAATTACACATTACAATAATCACAACTAGCAAATTACCTGGAATTGCTTGCTCAGTGAGTATCTTTCAGCAGCTAAAATTTGTACATAAAATGACTATGCATGAGAGCTATTTATAATGGAGTGCTTGTTAGCATTGGCGGTGAGGAGACTTCGTTGATTTCTCTAATTTAATTTTCATCAACACTGCAGATTTAAATGTTACCTGGTTCAGCATTGAAGCCAAAAAGTTTTCCTGTTCTTAGGATAAAGCTGTTGAAATTATACTGATGAAATAAATACTTAGGTTAAAACATCTGTGTATGTATTCTAAGAAAATATTAACTTCATGTATTAATCCTCTTGCTAATTTTATTAAGTAAAATGTCACTTTCTTCTAAATGTTCTAGGAAGCTACGAATTTAATAGCACAGTCTACTAATGCTCTAAATTGTCTGACTTGCTTCAGTAATAGTTGGCATCCTGAAGTACTGACAGAAGGTGTGTCCAGATAAGCCACTTAACCCCTTTTCTAACTCGTTTTCTACGCACCTGTCCCCAAGCACAGAAGCACCTAACTGATTTGTATGGTTACATATTTTCAGGATTTGAACATTTTTGTCATAGTTTGGTCTGGTTTGTGAGTTTCTTGGCCATTCTGGGTGACCTGAATTGTGGTGAACGTTAGTGTCTTGGACTGTAATTAGGTATTTGGCACCCATGAGACTTTCACCTTTTACTTTTAGTTGGCAACTCTGGAGAAACCGGTTCCTTGCCTCTTGGCTTAGATATCTTTAAGAGTCTAGTGGTGACCTGTGGGTTCTATGAGAAAGATGCACGTTAGCAAGCGAATGATTCTGCGTAAGATTAAGGAGGAATCGATGAGAATAATATGCCCACTGGGGCCTGTTCCCAGCTGGAGAGGGGTGGGTCTGGGAAGGGGCACCTCTACCTGAAAACAGCACCACCTGCTTAGGGAATCGCCTGCTTAGGTAACCGCAGCTCCTGGGCATTAGGCTTACAGGAGAGAATGAGGCTGGAGTCAGGGGCCAGGTGACGAAGGTCAGCAGGAGCCGACATCCACGATGGTGTGGGCTTGAGCAGGGGTGTGGATTTCTCCCCGAGGTATTAGATTTATGTTCTATTCATGAGAGACTTGGTTTTGAGACTTAAATCTTAAGGGTTAATGTAATTATTCCAGTTACTGTATTTTCGATGAATTGATATTCTTTACCCTTTCTGGTTCATATTTATATACCTTCATTTTATGTTTAAAGATGTGTGTTCCCCAAATCTCTTAGAACCTATACCACTTCCTCACCTTCCTCTAACATCCCTTGGCTTTTCCAGGATGTGTCCTAGGTTACAGTGTGAAGTATCCCTTTGACGGAGGTGGATCCTAAGCTTGGCACCATTCCTGAAGTGTTTTTTTTAATCAATCCTACCATTAATCCTCAAGTCTTACCACAAAGTTTAGGGTTTTTTGTTTGTTTGTTTGTTTTTGTTGTTGTTGTTGTTGACTCTGAACAGCTCTTTTGTATTTGATTTTTTAATTTTGAAACAGGGTCTCACTTAGTTGCCCAAACTGGGCTTAACTTGTGATCTTACTGCCTCAGCCTCTCATAGAGCTGCAACTACAGGTGTGTGCCACCATGTCCAGCTTGCAGAGGTTTGGAAACGTTGCTGCTGCTGCTGTTAGCGATGGGCCCAGCTTTGGGCAGCCCCACTCAGCCTGTTTTAGGAAGAACCTTCTCTGTGCTGCAGAGATGGAGGGGAGGAGACCATTTCATTGGAAGGGAATGCAGTGACATGTGTAAATACACCAGAGTTCTTCGTAAAATGAAAATTAAAATTGTTTGGGCCGTTAATGCTTAATGCTTGCTTGAAAGGCTCAATGACTGATGTGACTAGCCATTTGTTAGAGGATTACTCATTTTAACCTTTGGATTCATTATACTTTAAGTAGCTAAACACATTTTAAGTAATCTTTAATACATTAAAATACTAAAAATATGATATGCTTTCTCATTAAAAATTCTGTCTTTTACCACTTTGTAAGTAGGCTATTTAACATGATGATTAAGTATCATTTTAGTTTTCTGTACCTTCCTTTGCCAACTATTACAGACCATTTATGTGTTAATGTCTGTGGCTTCTTTTTATTCTGTTTACCCAAATGCTCTAAAACCTTAGTATAAGCAAATATTTCAATCCCAAAGAAAAGGTAGATCCTGTCTAAGGCTCTCAGGTCCAGGCTCTCAACCTGTTCATGTCACAAATGATTAATTTTTTTTTTTCCCGTGGAAGTTTAACAGTCTCCTGGGATTTCTTTATTTTTGGTGGTGCTGGGGATTGAACTCAGGGCCTTGTGCTTTCGAGGCAAGCATTCTAACCACTGAGCTAAATCCCCAGCGATTCTTGGGAAGTACTTTTAAAACCTGCTGAAGTACTTTTCACTCTCAAACCTTCAGATGATGGTATTTATCAAATTGATCAAAAATTCTTTTGACAAAATAAGCATTGAATTGTTTTTCCTTAATTTGTTTTTATGTTTATTTACTAAATTCGGTTTGTACAGTAGTTCTTTATACTGTGATTTTTTTCCTCCTAGGCTAATATAGAGGTATTATATATACTCTTATTTTTTCTAAGAAGTAAGATCATATCGGGGCTTTGTTGCAGAATTATCAGTAGCTATTTATTGCTTGGCTAACATGTTGGTAGGGCTGGTGGCACTGTATAAAAGCAAAGTTTGTTTTTCTAGAAAATTTTATACAAGTTTAGATTTCTGCAAGCAAATCTATTGTAGCTAGATAAAAGCTGTCCATTTAAAGAATTCTAAAGTTCATTTTTTTGGTCGGGCATGTGAACTTTCACAGCGATCACCAGTCATGGTGATGGGGACACATGAGAATCATCTGGAGATTTTTGAAGCAACTCCCAGACCTTGACACCCTCTGAAACTCTTACTGACTTGGGCAGGACTAGGCCTGGCAACAGTAGGCTCTTTTTGTTCAGTACTCTGGGTTGAAGGCAAAGCTGCATCTTAACTCCATCCTTTTTTATTTTGAGGCCCAGTTTCACTGGGTTGCCAAGGCTGGACTCAGACTTGAAATCCTTCTGCTGTCAGCCTGCTAGAGTGCTCTGATTACAGGCATGCACCACCGTGCCCGGCCTGCAGCAGCCGTGGGGTTGTTGAGCTTTTCAGATGACTCTGTTATACCCCACTTTGGAAACCAGCATGTTTGGAAGGTATCCTCCTACACAGTGGTTTCAACCTTGCCTGCATATTGAAATTACCTGAGAATTTTAAACAACTCTGCTGTCCAGAGTCCTGTCCACAGAAGTTGTAATTGAATTGCTCCAGGATTTTACTATGGGGCACTGTAACATGCAAGCAGGGTTGAGGACTGGTGATCACCACACATCTTTTCATCAAATGAAAAATTTGAGGCCTAAACTAAAGAAATTAAGTTATTTGCCCAAAATCTGCAAAAACAGAGTTCTTATCTTTAGACTTTGTTGTTAAAGTAGGATATCATAGATTTTGATAAAGGCGTGGATTTTGGTATGTCAGAAGTACACATAAAATTACGGCCCTTCTCTGTTTAGTTCAAAAAATGACAGGTATTTTCTTTATTTTAATCCTGGAAAGGTGAAAGTTCATAGCTTATGGTAGTAATAACATGAGTGAAATTAGAGGCTAGAAATGAGAAACGTTCATTGTATCCTATAACTTGCCCACATTCTCTAGAAGCAAATCAGCCAAAGAAATAACCCAAGAAAGATTGTGTTAGGCTAGGTTAACTGCATGTTATTTTTTTGGTAGCAGGAATTATAAAATGCTTGTTGTACAATATGGGTCATTCTCTAGGAAGAGGATGCAAGAGCCTTGGTAAGAGTTAGAACTCCAAAGTGACAAAGTACACTTTCTCAGTAGCATTAATAGTAAAGATAGAAATCGGAGCAGTGCTTTAGGAATATAATTTTTACAATGTCAGAAAAGCTGAAAGCATTGAGAAAAGATTATAGGCTAATTCCATGGTCTCATATATTTGGGAAATAATGTGTATTTGGTATCCTCAGGGGAGAGGAAGAAAGAGAGGCACTTCCTTTCTGTCCATGTATAATTCCTAACCGAACACACACAGGCCTGTCTCTGGCTTCACTTGTTACCCTTACAGCACTGGCACTGTGCCCTACAGATTAGATTTGTCTTTCTGTCATCTCCGGCCCGGCACCTTCAAGTCCAGAGGGCCTGTATATGAAATACTTGTTGAATGAATCGAAATCGCCTGTAAACTCTTAGCGCAGTGGTTTGCAGAGTGGGACCTGCAGAGTAGCAGAATCATCAGCAGAAGCAGCAAGAGCTGTGGGGGAACCTGCTGGACGGGCATTTTCTCAGCTTGTACCCAGGGTTACTGAGTAGTAAGTTTGGAAATGGAACTCAGTTATCAGTGTTTTAAAAAGACATCCTGATGTTCTGATGCTCACTATCTTTAAAGTGAGGATTGTCATATGCTTTTGCATTCTTTAAAACACAAAGATAACGAATAAGATTATAGCAGATGTAATCTTAGATACCAAGTCCTGTGCTAGGTGCTTTTACAGATGTCATTACAGTGTTTAACACTTGATGTTGGTATCAGTTTGCTTTTATACGGTGAAGCTACTTGCTTAAAAGATCAGTTGCTTATTATTTTTTATAACTCTTGGGATTGGCTAGATGGTTTGTGTGTTCTGGGATGCTTAGCTATTGCTGAATGTCCTGGGAAGGCCTTATTCAGTGCATGTAGGTGCTGAGCTGGGTGGTTGGGGCTTCACCCAACACGTCTCTCGTCGTCAAGGTGGACAGTTGGAAGATGCTCACAGGACTGCAGGCTTCCTGGATGAGCAAGACAAAGGACACCCTGAGGTGCAGAACCTTACCAAAGTCTTCTTCTGGAATCAGAGGACAAAGTTACACGACCAACCCTTGATTCAAAGGAGAAAGCAAAGGTGCTTGCAGACAGGCATGGGAGGAATTTGCAGTTACTTTGTAATTTATTCCATAAATATTTGTCTATGCATTACAACTGTTTATTCATCAAAGAATGGTAATGGCCTTAAGGTACAAGGTATCTATTCTTTGAAAACAAAACGGAAAGACATCTTATGAGATTTATCTTTTTGATGTTTAATTAGTGCTTTGTGATTTTTATCGTAGAAAACTGTTCTCTTCCTGCCTTCTGTGGAAATAATATCTTTGGAAACATGATTTTTTAAAAAATTGTGAATCTGTAACAGATGGGAACACAAGTGACATGTTCAGATTTTTGAGATGTTACTGCATAGCATATTTCTTTAAAATATGACTATTTTGCAGTCCTGGTGTGAGTCTTTTCTGGAGCAGGTTTATCAGTTATAACAAGGGCCTTAAGTGCATTCTAACTTGAGCGTGAGTATTCTATGTCGGGTGTGTGTAGGGCAAGCATGACTGGGAGAGAGACAAATTGAAAATACTACAAAACAGAATCCCAGTAGCCAGGAAAATTTCCTTTCATGTTACATCTACGTCAGACTGCAAAACTGAATGCTTAAAAATATAGTCTGTTTTCTGAAATTTCTTAATTTTTTGTTATGCTGGTCTTTTAATTGTGAATGAGACCACTTTGCATATAAAAGACCACAGCAATTGTTGCCTTATCTATTTATTTTAATATGCCTCTTTATTTTAGTTATGCCTATTTGCTTTTATTTTATTTTTGGTGCCAGGAATTGAACCCAGAGCCTGGTACATACTAAGCAAGTGTTCTACTGCTGAACTATACCCTCAGCCCACTGTACATGGATAATAAAAATGTAAAATAGCCAGAAGGTAGCTTTCCCATGGTTAAATGTCCTCTTACATAACTTCCACATAATGCATCCTCGTCTTTCCAAATACACTTTGTTAATGCTTTCCCCGTGTCTTTCCCTTTTTTCCTTTTCTCAATTGCAGAGGCATCTTCTTTCTGTTCTTATTATTTGTCATGTGTTCTTGTCTCCTGTGGCTGTTCTTCATCCTTCCATTTCCATCTTTATTACTCCAGTTGTTTCTATTATTTTTCCACGTAGACATGTTGTATTTTAGAAGATTCCTGAGTGTATATTACCTCCAAGATCTCATATTTTCTTCTATTGATATTTCCATTAAAAGGGATGAGACTCTTCTGCTGTTCTGGTCAACTGCTGGCTTCCTCTGTGATGTCTGACCATCTAAAACAACATCAGTGCCTTCCTGGATGACGACCCTGCTCTCCCAGGCATATGCCAGCAGGCAGTTAGGAGTGTTTAGCATCCAGCCTTTCATTTGAAATCATGTGTTTGCATAAACTCTTGTCACTCAAAATAAGCAAGCACTAAAGAGGAAGGAAGGGGTCCTTCTTGGGTTTTAAAAGAGGAAGTCTCCTTCCCCCGCCCCTAATCTCAATCTTTAACATCTGGTCTGAGTAAAGAGAGGGGGGAAAAAACCAAAAAAACAGGCTTAACTCTCCATGCTGCCTGATCTTACCCCAAATAATTTGATCTCTGATAATGTTTCTATTTTTATTGTGGTCTTGAGGGTCAGATGTTTTTGTTAATGATTTATCAAAGGAGATCAGAAAGCTGTATGTACCGCCATGCAGTTCCTTGAGCATTAAAATGTAACGTGCCAAGATTTCAGACCTCTACAAAGGGTAAATCATTTTAATGAAACTTGGAAGGAAATAAAGTATGTAATTCCATCTTATTTTAGAGACAGAACAAAACCCAGAGACTCTTTGTTTACTTACTATATTTTATTTAAAATTTTTGATTTAACTTTTAAGCGATAAGTTCACATGGGCAGAAATCAAACAGCCCTATGGGATCTGTGTGCTTTTTTTGAAAAGTCTTTTTGGAAAAAATTTAGTAAGTGAGGCTTTATATCTGTTTGTCCAATATGACAATTTTAATGTAGCATTTTAAAAAATGTTTTGGGATTTGCTGGAAATCAGCTTGTCTTTCTTGAAGAGCAAATTAGTGCCTATTTTGATAATGTATGTCCACTTAAAAACTGGAAAGAGTGGATTGAGCTGGCTGGTCAGGTGGGTAGCATCAGTAATTAGTCCTCAGTGTTCCACCACTGCAGTGGGCATGCAGGCAGGGGCTGCCCTGCTATTGAGCTTGGATAGACTGATGAAAACAGCAGAACTTCTGCTTTCCACTTTTCTTTCTGGTTAAATGTAGAGTTAGGGGTAAACAAATGCAGACACTCATGAAAGTGCGCTCATCCTGATTTCAGAATCAAATTACAAACCTCAATCAAATAGGTCTAATTTTACCTACATGTTTTACACATATATATAACATAAATTTGAAAGCATTTTTTATTTTATGAAGGTGAAAGTTGTTACTTTTTTTTTTTTTTTTTTTTTTTTTTTTTACAGTAACTCATTATGGTATCCAAAAGAGCTAGGCTTCTTTTTGATAGTACCATCAGTTCATGGACTTTGGAACTGTGACAGTTTAATTTTTGAGCTTTAGGGGACAGCTTTGGTGGAAAGGCAGCCAGGGGAGCACTGTCTCCTAAGGTCATCAGCTTACTTTTCAAGGAGTCAGTGCTGAAAAAGAAGTCTGTTCTTCCTTCTTTACTCAGAGAAGGGAAGAAATAAATACATTTTACACATCAATATGCACATACATACATACATACACTCAACACCTATCTATTCACGTATGTTATATACTTTTGTGTCTGGTTTATTTTACTCAACTTTGTGATTATGAGACTTAACCTAATTGTTGTATGTCTTGCCGTTTATTTTCGTTACTGTTTATTAGTCTGTCTTGTGAATATCTCTGTTCCTTCCTTGCTTTATTTACTTATTTATTTATTCAGGTGCTGGGGATTGAACCTCAGCCTTTACACAGGGGATGTACCACCGATACACATCCCAGACTTAGCTCCATTAGTGGACATTTGTCATAAGCGAGGTTTCTGTGAACGTTCCTGGGCATGTGTATTAGTGAATATAGTTATGCGTGTTTGATGGAACAACTAACAGTAAGACTGGTGGATTTTGTCGTATGCATATATTCTCTTATTGTAGAGTATATGAGCTTTGATCAAAAATATAGTGAATGTTTAAATTTTTAAAAAATATTACAGTGAAAGGAACATTGCCATTAATCCCTCTCAGAACACTTTGCCTGGCATGGAGAAAATGAATCCCATCATTCTTGCCACTTTCCAAAGTACTTCTGAAAGTACTCTTTTGTTAGTGTCTTTACAAAGTATGATCTGCCACTGCCAAGTACCATACAGAAGTCAGGCTTGTAAAAACATTGTGCCGTGATTACGCCATGTCCTCATTCACCTCATGCACTGGATCTGGCAGCATGCGACTTCCTGAAAGTCAAAATGACCATGAAATGTAAACATTTTAAATTGATTCAGGACATCAAGAGAGTCACCACAGCCCAACTGAAAACACTCAGGAAGGAGGACTTCCACAGATGCTTCAGACAGTGGCAAGAAGGGTGGGATAAGTGTGTTCCACATGAGAGGGAGTATTTTGAGGAGGATTAATGGCAATGTGTCTTTTACTGTAAGTTTTTAAAAATTTAAACATTTGCTATATGTTTTACACATCTTATATGCATATATTTTGAGTGCATTTTTATATATTTGTATGGTATCTGTTAACATTTAGGTCATTTAAAAATGAGTTATGGCTTATTGATTAGCCTGAAAGTATTGCTTATTCATCTCAGAGGGAAAATGATAGGGCGTATAATTTCACTATAACTAGCAGTTCAAAGACTTAAATCGAGCTCCTAGTTGGCCATTGACACTGGGCCTCTAACAACCTCTTTGAATTTATAACTCCAATTCTAGAAGTACAGAGACAGAAATGCATGATTTGTTTTTGTAATTTTTTTTAAATTAATTTTTATTTTATTAGTACATGTTTGTAGTACATGAAGTTTACATTCATCTTGGAGAGTAGGTACATGTACCTAATACAGCTTTTCTTTTTTCAAACTCTCCCTCCCACTCATCTCCCTCCCTTAGTCTCTAAATCCCCTTTTCCCATTTTTATTCCTGTTATTATTATTCTTAGTTCATGTTTATGACATACAGTGTTTACATCTATTACAGGCATTTGCTACTCATATATTGCATATTTTAAGTGTTATTTCCCCTTCCCCTCTGCCTTCACCTCAGTCTCCTGGATCCCTTCCCATTTACAAGAGATCTATCCCCTTGTTTGTTTCTATTCATTCTTTATTTTGCTCTTTGTATTTTGCATTACTCAAATGAGAGATAACATATGGTGTATAAGCATGTGTGTCTGATTTATTTCACTCAACGTTATATTTTCCAGGTGCATCAATTTTCCTACACATGTCTCAAATTTATCCTTTATAGCCAAGTAGTATTCCATTACGTATAGATACATGTTCTTTTTCGGTGCCGGGGA
This sequence comes from Hystrix cristata, assembly GCA_004026905.1. Lineage (NCBI taxonomy): Eukaryota > Metazoa > Chordata > Mammalia > Rodentia > Hystricidae > Hystrix > Hystrix cristata. The sequence continues at coordinate 199,067 of PVJO010000692.1, forward strand.
TTGAACTCAGGGCCTTGCGCTTGCTGGGTGAGCATTCTAACCATTGAGCTAAATTCCCAGCCTCAATACATTTTCTTTATCCATTCATTTGTTGATGGGCATACAAGCTGGTTACAGGGTTTAGGTTATATGAATTGTGTTGCTGTAAACTTTGGTATGTATGTATCACTGTAATATGATGTGTTTAGCTCTTTTGGGAAAATACCCAGATGGAGAATAGCTAGGTCATCTAGAATTTCTAATTTTAGTTCTTTGGTAATTTTTTATACTGATTTCCTTAATGATCCTACCACTTTGAGTTCCCACTAACAATGTAGGAGGGTTCCTTTTTCTCAACTGCCACACCAGCATTTGTTATTCTTTGACTTCTAGATGATAGACATTCTTTCTGGTATAAAATGAATCTTTGTGTTTTTATTTGTAAGAAATACATGCTATTTAAGGTGCTTCTTTCTCTACAATTTTGTTAATATTTTGAAATGTCCCAAAAGAATGTTGCAGAACCATTATTTTATAAAAACCTGCCAACTGTTCAGAACTAAACTACCCAGCAAGTCTAATGTCTGATTGTGTCATTTTTACAATAATTAAGTAGTATTTGGATAGGAAGAAATCTGTTTGAATTTTTCAGCAAGTCGAGCATGACTGTTAGTAATAGGCTAATTCATATAAGACCCATGTTAAAATGATGATTTTTCTTTCCTTGCACGGTAATAATTGTCAGGAAATTTAACAGAGACTAGCCAAAAGTAAAGTAATACATTTTCTGATTTTACTAATCAGATCATTTGATAATTTGGAATTTTATATCCAGAAGTTCTGTGTATTTTGCGCTAAGCTTCCGGTAGTGAGCACCGTTGTCTCTGGTCTTATCTCCAGCATTATCTGGGTATATTTTAATAGTCTACATTCCTCGAGGCCTTTTGCAGTTTTTAACACATCAGTTTCAGAGTTCCAAAAAAATGAATGAATCCTTAGCAGTAAGCAAAAACTAGGTGTTAACAGGCCATATTTAATTCAGTTTTGAGAGAAGAAGCTTTGTCACTTTTTGCTTCTTTTTCAAACCTGTGACCTCACTGGACTCCTCCCTGGAATTAGAGGCAAGTGAAGTACTGCGGGCTGGGGCACCCCACGATGGGGACCGAGCCCGTCATACCGAGCTGCATCCCAAGCCCTTTGTTTTTCTATTTTTTATCTTAGGAGGGTCTCGCTCAGTTGTTAAATTGCCTCAGCTGGGCTCAAACTCGAGCTCCCCCTGGCCTGCTTCCTGCTGCGCAGGGGTAAGGAGAGGTGTAGGGTGGAGCCCCACCAGGTTCTCTGCCAGGTTCTCTGCGGAGGTGTCAGTTTTGGCTTGGCATTGGAAGTTAATAGCCGGCTAGTGTTACTGAATCGTCCATGAATTTAAATTTATCCATTTAAAAAAATACATTGTTTTTTTCCTGAAATTTTTGCCCCATTCTTATATTTGTTATTTAGTGACAAGTAGATTATAGATGTTACCATGCTTTTATTGGTGAAGTAAATAGGAGTCCTGTGTCAGTTTTCCCTATTTTTGTTGTTAAACATTTCAAGGTTCTTTGAAGAAGAGCATTTGGAATCCAGTGGTTCATGGAACACCTTCTATCAGTTATATGCTGTTGAAAGACTTGGTTCTCTGCGTGGTAGATTTTCAGACTTCAGTTAATTTTGTCCTTGATTTATTGCTCCAAGCTATCTCTGCCACGAGAGTCTCTTCTTGCCTTTCACTTTCCTTCTTCCAGGTGCCAGAATGCAGCAGCAGCTCCCTTAGGATTCTGCAGCTGCTGCTTCCAGACTTGGCCACGCCCTGGCCTCCTTCCACCCGGGGATGTTTTGATCCTCGCCCTGCCACAGGCTGCGCCAGGGCCTTTCTCTCTGACTAGCAGAGCTAATGACAGAATATGACAGTAGAGCTGGATTAACATTTTGTAAGAGTATGCTGGTGGGGTAAGCAGCCAGACCCCTGACTGCTCTTTAATTATTAAGTTAGAAGGAGATACACAGTAGTGGGAGGATTCAGATCTAGGGGAGAAAGTACCTTAGTGATGCCTTTGCGGAAGATATTTTTAATTTCCCAGTTAGCACATCTATTTTTTTTTCCCCCTTTGCTGAGCTTAAGGACAGAACTAGACATAGCAGAGGGATGGCTTACATTTAGGACTCTCAGAGGTTAATGGAGGTTAAGGTCCTCATCTTGTATTTCCTGTAGGAGGAGGTAGCAGGGAAACAGCAGGCCTCTCTCTGACCTCTGGCATTTTGGTAACCTATCAGAAGAATTTTGAATTTTCCTCTTGGGAGAGAAATGTGGGGGTAAATTTGGGTGTGGTGATGAGGGCATTGTTTGTCTGAGGTTGATATTTACGAAAGAAAGTGAACAGTACAGACTGTCCCAAGACTTGGCCTTGAAGGACTCGGGGTGGGGTCTTCAGGGTTGTTGCGCAAGAGGGAGGACAGTTCAAAGTCCCCAAAGTGTTGTCCTTGAGGCCTGACCTGAAAGAGAAGCTAAATCACTCTAAGCAGTTGCATCCCTATGTGCTAGTGACTTTAGCAGGCTCCCAGTGCGGTGGCAGGATCAGCAGAGGGACTGATAGGCAGTAGGTTGGGACAATCAATATAGTCTCTTATGAAATCTTTAAATAGGTCGTTTGATCGTGTGACTGTTTCAGATGCAGTTTTACTTAGAGGAAGAGCAATGAAAATAAAAGGTTTCTGTTGAACATTAAACTCACCCTTGAACTACCTGGGGATCTTATATTCTGATTCAGTAGTTCTGGAGTCAGACCCGAGATTCTGCATTTTTAAAGCTCTGAAGTGAGGAGCTTTAAATGCTGCTAACCTGAAGACCAGCTTGGAATATCATTGTTACACATTTAAGTTAATACTCTCGCTCATACTTCTGCATAGTTTTTCCTTCGGTACACTTCACTATTAAAATGTTACTCATACTAAAGAAAATACTCTGTTGTTCTTTGATAAATATCATTTAGCTATATTATGGGAAGAGCAGCAATAAATAATAGATATTAATGGGATCCACCTTAAATCCTCCAATCAACCTACTGGAAATTCATTCTGGTCAGAAATCAAGTATCGGGCTACACAGTGCTATTTGCAGACATCTCCGTTTGTGGTACTGTGATCACACATGTGTGATGCCAAACAGCTGTCTGCAAAAAAGATTTTTGTGACAGACTTTGACATGGGAAATACATCCATGCTCCGTAAAATTTAGTGAAAAGCTGTAATGCTGAGCTACAGGTAAAAAAAAAAAAAATTGCAGTATATCCTACAGAGCCAGTGAAGGTTTATTCTCAAGACCTTCCAGAAGTATTCTTGACCAGGGAATTAGCTAAGACAATGTCAGATGGCAACATGGTATTTGATTGGCTATTAATAATGTGTGTTTAGATATGGTCAGATTCAGCTCAGTATTCTATTTTTGATCATGAAGAAAGGATGCATTTCTTCGCTACACTCGGTGTTTATCTGGTGATTCATATCTGGAAATGAGGGAATCACTGTGGTATTTTGAAATGGAGACACCTCTTTATAAAAGTGCTTTAGCAGTGAGATCCCTGAGCTTGTTTCAGATGCTTAGACTCCAGGGGCTCAGAGGCTGCCAAAGCAGAACATCTGCTTCGAAGACCTTGGCTTCTGGTGCATTCCTTTCTGGGTACTGTTGTTTTCTTGTGCTTGTTTTCTCGATTTGTTAAATGTAGATTATACTCTATCAAGGACACAGGGACGAAACACTCAAATTTTATGATCTAACAATAGAGAAAGCTTCAGCGAAGCTTTTAAATTTGATTACAGATCTGAAGATCCCTAATAATTCAGTTACACTTTGTGATATATGCGATTAAAAGTTGTTTTCTTTTTCAGCTTCTTCCCCTTGCCTCTTGCTGTCCCTTTCCTGCCATCCAGTCTTCCCCAGTGGAGGCTGGGTTGCATACCTAGACCTCTGCATCCTTGAGCAGCATAAATGATAATAGATGTGTGCCTGTGCGAGTAAAATAGGAGGCCTGGTGGAGAAGCAGTGTCGTAGCCAGATGTGATCTTGCTGCCTGATCAGTCTCTTCCCTGAAGACCCATCACTCTGTCTCTGCGTTTCGTCATATCATCAGACTGATCTACACCTGCGTGCTTTTATCTGCTAGGCTTGCAACTTTCATCTGCCATGTTCTTCTGTCTCCATCTACCTCTCTTAAGGGTTTCTAGAAGGCCTATAGGGTTTCAACTGTTTTCCTTTTAGTTTGTGTGCTCTGGAAGCATCACAAATGTACCTCAACCATACAATAACATGGTTTGTTATTTTATATCTAAATAAGACAGTGGGGAATAAATTGCTCTTTATCTTCTTTATCCATTGCATAGTCAAGTGGCAGGTCAAGGCAGGTCTTGAAAAAATATTCATTGAGCGAGTAAAATTTCTTTTACTGGAATTTCATGTGTGTAGATCATAACTTACATGCGTACAAAACCATTTTAAAACCAGGCAGGAAGGACGTTCTTCTAAGCAAGGTAGGCTTTTAGACAAGCAGCAAGCTGTTCAGGAGTGAGGTATACAGGAAAATGAAAAGATTAACAGATGCTCCTTTACATCCTGATCTTTGTTGATTTTTGTAGTCTTTTTTTCTCTTTTAATATTTAATCCCTTAAGAAATAATTAAGCAGGAAATAACTAAGCAAGAAATAAAATGTTTATAAATTGGTGTACAAACTTCCATCATACTATTATAACTGAAGTTTTAAAATTATTTATTTCTTTTTAAATATTCTGATATTGTTATTTCTGTTGAATTTTAAATGAATGGTACTTCCAGGAGAGAAATAGTGATTGATTCTGGTGGTTGGGGTGTAAATTAAGTCTCACAAGTCTTGGGTATGCAGTGCATCTGTTGAATAATCATTTCACTAAAAGCTTTTATGTAGGTAGACAGGAATAGTGATCTGTTCAGCAGTGTACTTTAAATGTCTTCCCAAAATCTTGGCAGAGATGGTTCAGATACAGCTGAGAACAGTGCCCCCCCCCAAAATGTGCATCTTTATTGTTGATAAGTCAGGGATTATTAATAGTGCTTGACTTTTAAGCAGATACCCCTGTGAATAGAACTAGACAAGGGAACATCCAGGATGGTATCTTATCTAGAAATATGTCAAGTCTAGTGATGTTGAATTGTTTTCAGAAAAGACATAATTTAAATGGCAGCTCAATTAAAAGGTTGCCGCAAAGTCTCTAAACATTCTGTGTCTTTGCTTACATTTTACCCACGTGTAATGTCAGGAGGTTCTCTATCTGTGAGCCCTCAAGACCTGTAGAAATTAGGTCTATTCTTTTGTTAACATAAGTCAGTGAATTAGTTTAATGATATTTTCACAGGTCAGTTCATTGTGAGTTCCTCTAAGTAAATAAGCTTTGGAAATTAAATGCAGTAAGTTTCTTCTGATTGAAATCTGGGTACGCTGCTTTCCAATGAGAATAGTCCCAATTTCTTTTATAAACCTCTTTTAGCTGATTGGTTTTAGAAATAATTTTTCATAGGAATAAATGTTAATATAGATACTTTATCCACAGGCTATTTACTTATTTATAGATTTGCACCGAGGAAAGTACCCTATCCTTTCAACTGCTAGTGTTTTGTTGTTAACAATAGACACCTCCCAAAAAAAAAAAAAATAGACACCTCCCACCACCCTCCTGGCCTTTGCTTTCTGCATTTTCAGTTACCTCAAATAAACAGTTCATAAGTTTTAAATTGCTCTTCTGGTTAACGTGATAACAACCTCATCTGTTCTCTTCCATCCTGCCCAGGGTGTGAGTCATCTTTTGGTCCAGTGTATCCATGCTGCATATGCTACCTGCCCATCAATTACTTAGGTGCTATCTCAGTTGTCAGATCAACCATTGTGATACTGAAGTCCTTGAGCCCTTATTTTACTTTAAATTACCCTTAAAGTGCTGCCCCTAAAGTGCAAGAATAGTGATGCTAGCAATTGGAATATGCCAAGAGAAGCTATAAAATGCTTCCTCTAAGTGAAAAATTGGAAGTTCCCAGCTTAGGAAAAAAAACTGCAGTGTATATAGGGTTCAGACATATGACATTTCAGGTATCTCCTGGAAGTTTTGGAACCTATACACTTGCAGATAAGGTGAAGTACCCTAACAGTAGTTGATAGCACTGACAGCATACAAGTTGAACATCCCTAATCTGAAAATTTAAAATATGAAATTCTTTGAGCCCCAACATTTTGCCACAGGTAAAAAAAATTCCATGCTGTAAAACTGTTTTATATCCGGAATTATTAAAAATAATTGTTTAAAATTACCTTCAGGCTATGTATATAAGATATTTATGAGGCATAAATGTGTATTTCATGTTTATACGTGGGCCCCACCCCCAAGATACCTCATTGTGTATATGCACATGTTTCAAAGTCTAAAATGCCCCAAGTATTTTGCATAAGAAAAACTGTCATAGTAAATAAAATTTATCAAATGCTTGGCATGTGTCAGTTTTCTAATTTAGCAAACCACTCCAAACTTAGCAGCTTAAATCAACAAGTTACTGTTTGCGTGGTTTTGTGTGTTGGCTGTATGGTTCTCCTGGTTCCTGTGGGGATGCTAATTGAGTTGGACAGTCAGTCCAGTATCCTCATGTGCTTGAACCTGGTACTGTGCTTGAACCGGGTTTGCTTGGGCTTCTTCACAGTGTGGTAGCCAAATCCGAGAGTATTTTAGAGAGGCAGAGGCAGAACTACACATCTCCTAAAACCTAGCCTCACAGTGTCATTCAGCTATTTCTACCATTAAAAGTATCATCTGTTGATCAAAACAGTCTTAGGTTATTCCACATTGAAGGAGAGAGAAAGTAGACATCACCCCATGCTGAAAAGAATGACAGTAGTTTTTAACCATTTTTTTTTTTTGCCAGTGTTGTAAGACATTTACTTTAAAAATTTGTTTTAATTACCTGATTACAAGCCTGAGGAAACATCACTGATGGACGATTCTTTATGGAATTGATAATGGATGTGACAATTGGATATCAAGAGTGGAGAGAACTTTTTTTATTAGTGTATATTACATGTACAGACTAGAGGGCATCCTTTTAGCACATACATACATTCACCTAACATATTTAAATCATTCATCCCATTAATCCCTCCCCTTATGTGCTCCCTTTCCTTTGGTCATCTATAATAGTCTCCCTTCTATTTTCATGTCATCTTTTCTTCTCTCTTTTTTTTTTTCTCCACGTTCCTCATATTAGACGAAACATGCAATATTTGACTTTCTAAGCGTGGCTTATTTCACTTAATATGATGGTCTCCAGTTCCATCCAAATGACATGATTTTGTTCTTTACAACTGAAATATATATGTCTGTCTATATATGTAGATAGATAAAACCGCATTTTCTTTATCTTTTAATCTGTTGATAGAAACCTGGGTTGTTTCTATAGATTATCTCTTGTGAACTGCACTACAGTAAGCATGGCTATGCAGGTACTTCTTTAGTATGCTGATTTTTATTTTTTTAGGAATATACTGAAGAGTGGTAGAGCTGGATCAGATAGTAGCTCTATTTTCAGTGTTTTTGAGTAACCACCATAACAAGTTCCATAATGGCTTTATTAATTTGCATTTCTATCAACAGTGTGGAAGAGTTCCTCCCCAGCATTCATTATATTTTATAGTCTTAATGGCAGGCAGCCAATCTGACTGGGATGAGATAGAATTTCAGTGTAGTTTAATTTGTATTTCCCTGATAGCTACACATTTTTATAGAAACTTTTTTCATATACTAAATATTGTAAAATTTGTACATTAAAGATGAGGAAATTAAGGCTTAGGGAGGCTAAGTCAGTGCCCACGGTCATCCAGTTAGTAAATTTTTAAAGCTTGAAGTTAGGTTTGATTTTCGAACTGGTGCTTTGAACCCATTGTAACATTCCATCCTCAGTGGTGTAGGCAAATGAGCTATATCTGTTTTTCCATTCCAAAGCAGTATCTGAGGAAGGTTTGTTTTATTCTCTATTCTTTTTTTTTTTGGTGCTGGGGATCGAACCCAGGGCCCTGTGCTTGCAAAGCAAGCACTTTAACCTCTGAGCTAAATCCCCAGCCCCAGGTTTGTTTTATTGATGTGGGAAGTTTTTCCTTTTGCAATCAGACTGAGATCATAAAGGTATTGGGACCATATTGAGGAGCCATCATATAGTAAAAATAACAGAGTCTCCAGATTTGGATCTTTCTGAATCATTGAATGAGATGAAAGGTAATATTCTCAGAGCTGATAGCATCCTGTGTTAACTACACATATTAGTACATTTTCTCACTAAGAACAAATCATATCAGTTTTTTGAACCATAATGTTCCCAGTGGGCATATTTTATTCTACTGTAGTCTACATTTTTTCATATGGTTTCAATATTCTGCTGTTTACTATTCATTAACATGAAATACAGAGATTTTAAATTGCCTCTTTTTTTGTTGTTATTTCCGCTGCTTTGCGGTTTTCTTTGTTTTGAGAGCCAGTGTTTTTCATGGACTTTTCTTTGCTGAAAAAAGAAAACAGAAAAAAAATATCAATGATGCCTATGAGGGTGAAGAACAAAATAAAGGCTTCTAAATGTACTAATGAAAGCTTTTATAACTTACTCTAATTTCAATTCTCTATGTTAGATTCTTGTATCCTCATTTCAGGATTTCTGCAGTCTAAGACAAATAGAGGAAACCTTGTAATTTGAAAACATGATATAACATGTTGTGATTTGATATTAGCTATGAATTGTGAAATGGATTCACAAGTTTTGCCGGTAGCTAATGGACTTCATGGAGACAGAGCTACCTGGTCACATCTTGTTGACCAGAATGTGAGAGCTGAGTGGCCCTATAGAATGTTATGAGGCCTTACAGTTGTGTCCCACAATCCCCTCATTTTATGGAGGAAGATGCTTTGGATAAATAAAGCTTTGTGGCAGACCCATACCTGGAAGCCAAGGCTACCAGTTCCACGTTCTCCTCCACTCTATCCTAGTATTTCCTTAATGAGCCTTGTTTCTAGAATTAGAGAATATACTTACTTAAGAAGGTCCTACCACCACCACTCAGCTACACAACAGATTACATCCACTGTAACTTTTGCTAGTTTAGGAAAGTCTTGGCCTTCTGTTGTTTAATTCCGAAAGTTGAAGACTTTTAGAATGGTCTATAGAAATTGTACTGGTAAGAGGTAGTAGATTATTACAGCCATGTTTTGCTATGATTGCTTTACATTTTTATTTTTTCACTTTGAAGCAAAACAAAAGGAAAGGAAAACTGTCCAGCATGTTTTTCATTGCTTTAAAAACACAGCATATGTCTGTGAGTCCATCACATCTAAATTAGTTCCCTTCTCTTCAACTGTTAGCATGCATACATACCAAGCATCTGATAAACAGAAGTGCGGTGAGTGGAATCATCTGGTCATGTGCAGCTACACTTCTTTTATGATATTGTGTGACAAAAACACATATAATATGCTAATTTAGTAAACTTTCAGGGCTTCTTGTTCCTAAGAATAATTTAAGTTGCATTTTTTAGGAGACAGCTACAATGGTAGGAGAACAACTCAACATTTGGACTTAAGAATCCATACTCTTCACGCCATTTGAGCAGTTCTTAACCTATCACCTTAAGTATTTGTCTTTTATATTCTGTGCTTTTTATTTTAAAAAATACAAAATTAAGAGTCCTTCTTTGGGGGATAGATTTGGAACAATACTCATGTGCCTTTTGTGAAAGTTCTATGGGGAAAAGACCAATACTGAACTCTTTAGAAAACTGGGATTAGTAGTCATGTGAGTGGGTCAGTGTCTACACCAGAGATGGCCTTGTGATTTGCAAGAGGAAGCAGCATGGCTTCCAGTGGGACCCTTCAGAGCATGGAGGACATTGCCCTGGTTCTGCAAATCTAGTCACTCTTCTGTAGGCACACTCAGACTTGCCTGAGAAAATCAATGAAAGGATTTTGATGACATTTTTGTTTCTTTTTTTTAAAATAGGACAATTTAAAGAATAAAAGAGGAAAAATCATTTAAGTTTGCTAGTCAGAGGTTAATACTTTTTGTGTATATTCAGTATTTTTCCTATTTATAAATTATCTATAGCATGATATTTATTTAGCCTTTTAATACAGCCAATTTTCTATCAAGTTGGCTGCCCTGGGCATGCTATTTATTATCCTCCCTTTCATACTTCACACTTGCATTCTACTGCTCCCCTGTTACTATGATATTAGTGGTGTCCATGTCACATTATGGCTAAAATGAATGAGAATTGCTTGGTAAATTTGTACTTTTTTGTGGGTATTGATATATTGAGGCAACCATTTGAATAAAGGTAATTTTAGACCTAAGGGGATATACAGAATAAATTTCATGACTTTAGTTTTCTTCTGTCAGGATTCTTCAAAATGGCATTGGAGAGATAAGCCATCTCTCTTCTCATTCTGCTGTTCAACTTTCTTTCCACTCAATCCATTCTAGGACAGCAAGATCGAAGTGAGTGAAGTGTGATAAAGGTGTCCATAAGGAAAATTTTCAGAGCCCAAAGTGGAAAGGAACTTGTAGGCTACAGTTAGTGTGATAGGAAACTGTGTTCTGCTTCTTCAGAAATGAAGGCAAATGTGTCTCATTTACTTGAGTTTCTGCAAACTACACATGAGGGATAGAATATTTGTTTCCTTTGTCTGAAATGATATTCTGGTTTTCCATGCATGAAGAAAGAAAAAAAAAAGGTAGGAAAAATGATAGGCAAAGAAAAGATATTGGAGCCTACAAAGCAAGTTTTGTTTTTGTTTTTGTTTTTCTTCTTGCCTGGTGTAGAGTCAAACCCCAGATTTTTAACTCTTATTTGAGTGGCTTTTGATAAAAAGAAATTTCTTTGGCCAAGGTTTAGAAACTTGAAGCCTTAATATATAGAGTTTCTACAAATGATGCATTTATAATGCTTTTACCTATATTTTATTAGCAATATCTTAGAATCTGGAAATTTTTTCCTGTGTAATATTAAAAATATTTTAATGGTCTGAAAATTATGAACTATTTATTGATTATCTACTCTGCATAGAAAGTAGTTATCAGTGTAGGCCTTGAAATGATAGAAGTGAAGTGCAATATGTATGTAAAATAACCACAAATACCCTCAGGGAAAACTCTGTTTTGTGGCAGTTAAAATAGCATGACATTTCAGTAGCCTGATAGATCACATAGGGGAAGGGGTAAGGAAAAGGCAAGGTAATATTTTGACATAAAACTGGTGCAAATGAGAGTTCAACAGGCTGTGGTGTAGGGACACTGGATCTGAGGAGGAGGAGTAAGATGGCTTAAAACTCAAATGGTGGGTTGGAGAATGCAGGAGAATATAGCTAGGGGAGAACTTAGAAGTGGTGTGAGAAATGGTGGAAAGGTAGCTTGGTCCTACGAACAAGAGACATTGTTGAAGAAAGTATTACTTCAGGAGCATTTTTACCTATATCCTACTGAATAAATACAAAACAAAAGCCAGCGGTATTAGTCAGCTTCCCATTGCTGGGATGCAGTACTCAGCACCCACAAATCAGAGGAGGAGAAGTCTAATGAGGCCCACAGTTTCTGAGGTTTTAGTCCATGGTCAGCTGGCCCCAAGGCAGCATCGTGGCAGAAGGGCATTGTAGATCAAAGCTGCTTAGTTCATGGTCGCTGGGAAGCAGAGTAGAAGCACGGTGCCAGAGAGGACCGGGCTGGGGTGCAGATATATATCCCAAAGTTGCTCCTCTGTGATTCATGCAGACACACAAGATGCATGCTTTACTAATCCCCTGGCCAGGGGATTAGCCACGCTGGGCAGGTTTAGCCATCCTTGATTATGTCTGGAATGATTTAAAAATAAAAATGCTGAAGTAGGGAATGATACAGGTTAAAAAAGACAAGAATTTTCCTGGTGAGTTCGAAGTAGGAGCTAAGGAAAAAAAAAATGACTATATCTTTTTTATTTATGTTGAAAATTCTTGTGCTTATTTTGGCAGCACATACATAAAATTATATAAATAATACAAAATTTTGTAAAATGGTGGAAGATCAAAAGTAATAAAAACAGACTGACATTATTCAGATTATTAATTCAGTGTAGTTTTTTGGGGGTCGTGAGAGACAATTGGGAATTGTAAATAGCAAAAAAAGGAATCTAGATTTCTTTTTTTTTTTTTTCTTTCCCCCAAATTGTTGCTCTTGTTGTTCTAAGGCCAGTTTGTTTTGTTAATGAGGCAGTCTTCTTTTATCATACCACTCAGGTCATAAAAATATAATCTGCTTGCTTGCTTCCTTCCTTCCTGTAAAAAAGCACCAAACAACACAACACTCTCTGTATTCCCATTATTATATGAATCTCATAGTAATAATAATGACTTTCTAGTTAATTTATAGAACTTGGATTGTATTTTATCTCAAAGGAGTGAAAGAGTAGTTTTCTCTCTTTTCCGTCTCAAGTGATAGACTGGTCTACATTTCACATATTTACTTATAAAAGAATACTTGTTACAGATTACAAAAGAGTTCTCTTTATTAAAGTGTAGATATTTATTAGATTTTAAATCCAACAAAACCGAGTGATCACGTCACACATTAGTAGATTTTCATAATGAAGTTTTAGATAAAACTACTTGTAGAAGTCATCAGTGAGATGTTGTTAGTCCTACTTCAGCATCCCTGCAAAGCTGAGGGAAACTTTACGGCATACGTCAAGGTAGATTTATTTTAGCCTCACTCCTGGGATATTTCAGAATGCACACATGACCTCATCCAACCATGGAACTAACTCCTGGCCGCATTCACCTTCTCTCCACTGTGGCTGCCTGAGTGGCCCGTCCCAGTTGGAACTCAACATCTCACTTCTCACTCACACTGTCACCTTGTTCTGCTTCTGTCTCAGCTTTATTTCTGTATCTTTGGAGACCTTCGAGCCCTTTCAATAGAGTAGATTCAGTCATCTTTATCTTTGCATCACAGCCCCGAGGTCAAGTCTGGCATAAAGAGGCACTCACTAAAGATTTGCAGACTGATTGGATGTTGCAAGTTCTTGCCCTTTCTTTGCCCTTTATGCAGTTAGGAAAGACCACTGTGATGGCTAATGATTTTAAGGTGAGAATGACTCTCAAGATGGTCATCAGTGTAGTAAATGATAATGCCGTATGGAAAAAAGAACAAAGATTGAATGGGGTATGTAGGATTAATAATAAATACATTCAGTGCATCTTTTTCCTTACTTACATGTGTTAGGCTATTACCTGCATTCCTTATTTATTTCTTACAAGAACTCAGCAACTGGGTATGGTGGCACACACCTATAATTCTGGGAAGGCTGAGGCAGGAGGATTGCCCCAAGTTCCAGGCCAGCCTGGGCTACATAGTGAGTTCAAGGCCAGCCTGAACTGCAAAACCAGACCCTGTCTTAAAACAAACAAACAAACAAACAACAACTCAGCGAGATAGTCATTGTTATTTAAAATTTTTGGAGTTGAAAGTAATCAGAGAGATAAGTAACTTGGTTGACTTGTGGACAGAGTAAGGACATAAACCCAGTTGAACTTCAGAGCTAAACTCTTTAATGCAGGATATTTGAAAAATTAAGTAGAATGTATTTTGAATATCTTTTGGAAGCTTCACTAAGGATACTACATTTGAACATAACATTCGTCATTTCATATTTGCATTATTTTAAGAGGACATTTGTAAATATCCACATACAACTATTTATTTTAGAAAGCAGATATATTTGCCTTATGAGCAGAATTCTTGAGGGGTAGCCCCTCACAGCAGATAGATAACATGTTCAGATTACAGGTAGAGGTCAAAGAATGCCCACCATTTGTCATTCGCCAACAAAATTTTGGGGTTGGTCTTCTCATGTTAGTGGTAGTTCCCATGTACAAGAGAAATCCAAGACCTCCCATTGCTTATGCAGTGTTTTAGATTGACTTAGTGTACTAAGTTTGTAGTTCAGTCTTCCACAAGTAAAATGGATTAGATTGACGATTGTCTTACTGCTTATGTTTCAGTCAAGACTAACTGATCACATTCCTGGCTTGTTTTGTGGCTTGGAGTTGACTCTGACTCTTCAATGTATTTGGACCCTTTTTCCTGCTTGCTTTTTTTCTTTCAGGACTGGGGATTGAACCCTGGCCAGGCAGGCATTTACTCCTGAGCTATACCCATAGCTCAGTATTTGACTTTTAACATCTTTTCACTCCCCTTGAAAGGTTTTGAAAACTTTAAAGCTGTTTAGCACGGGGGATGAGTAACAGTCTAGTTTTATTTAAGACCGTCTGGACCCAACTTAAAAATAGACCATTCTCACGAGGGAGAACTGAAAAGCAAGCTTTACATCAGCTTAATTTCCTCGCTTGGGATTCAAAATGTCCTTGAGATCAAAACTGCATGATATAACACTCTGAACCCATCTTGGAGGGCAATCCGTCACAGATGCAGTGGAAGTTGCTCTTCTGCCAGGCGTGGGTTCCATTTTAAGTGCCACTGTTTATATTTTTATATCCTGCCTTTTGTCCCTTGTTGAATTTGTTTCATCTTGTAAAGATTAAGAAGAGCATGTTCTTGTTTTTAAACGTGAGAGTGGAATTATTAATGGTTTCTGAATAAGAAATGAACCTGCATTTCTTCTACCAAAAGCAGTACAGTATATTCTCATAAACTTTGGAGCTCATTAAAATCAAGTGTCATTTAAAATACTTCCCTCATTCATCATTGGGAGCATTTTAGTTCCTTCATGATTTATGACCCAGCTCTTTCTCAAATGGAGACAATGCAGGGGCCACATGCAATCTGCAGTCATTTGATTACATTCTTCGTGTATGTCTTATATCTAGTGGTGGCTTCCAAACAAATCTTGAGTTTTTTAAAATTAATTTTTAAATTCAACGTATCAAATCATGATGTCTACAATTAGGATACACTGCCCCCTCTATGTACACTTTCCTCTCTATGTTGTATTATAATAACTTCTTCGTGTCAGTTTGTACCATAATGTGATAATTTGATTTAATTAATTAAGATTTGAACTTGGTGCACTTTTTAAAATTTTTTTTTCAGTTTTAAACAGGGAAGTTTTAGTACAAATATATTCTCAATTAGTAAGCACTGAACCCTTTTAAGTAGTCATCATTTCTCATCATATGATGGGAAATTGGGGGTTTAGGGAAAATTGGCTGACTGTGGAACAGTTGGACAATAGGCAAAAGCATTTCATCTACAAAGAGCATGTGTAATTGTTGCCTTTCCCCCCTATGTCTATAGAGCTAGATATAATTATATTCTTATAGTTAGATATAATTATTTAGTTATATAGTTAGATATAATTTTATTTTCAGATTGGAGGTCATTTTTTTTAAATGGGTCTCTGGGGTACAGGGGGGTGGGCAGTTAAAGAAAGCACATATGGCCTATCAAAATATAGAAACCAAAATATATCACAAGATCATAGAAAAAAGAAAGCTTATTTGCTGTGATAATAAATCTAAGTGGCATCAGATAGATTTTACCTGTCAGTTCTTTTAATATCTCAATGTGGATTAGGACCTCCGTAAATCAGTCTCTTCGATAATGAATTTCTAGAATAATAATTTACAGAAATATGTACAAAGTATGTTTTTCTGTGAGTGTAAATACAAAATGTAAAGAAATATATCCTGGTATACTGTGGAAAAAGTAATATGAAACTGACGGATTCAAATATTTTTCATGACATGAGCTGGGGCTCTTTCTAAAGTCAAAATATGTATTTTCATTGTCTTAGTTTATGTAAAAGGTTAAAATGTGGTGGCACACTTGTAGGAACAAGAAAATGTAACTGTATGCACATTTTACGATTAATCGGTGGTTAGCTATGATTATGAGAGCTTCTAGACTATAAATTATAAAATATTACTATTTCCATTTTCAAATAAAGTGTCTGTACTTCCACTAGATCAAATATCCAAGATGGGTATCAGAGTTAACAAGTAAAAATGAAAAACATTTGGATATGATTAAAGAACAAAGAAACAAGGGGATGGAGAGTAACCCAATTCAGAAAATAAGGAACAGTTGGTTTACTCTAATTAGAATCATCTTGATGTTTCTTTTTTCTTTCGTATTTACCAATTCAAAGTTTGATGGAAAAAAAAAAGTTTGATGGAGAATTAACTGTTTAGCCTAATTATAGGAATTTTTTTTTTTGCAGGTCTTCCTAGGTAATTTCATGTTTTCCTTAAATTCTAATCTTAAAAGTTAGTTGCAGTTTATATTGGCTACAAGTTTTTCCTTTGATATAGTGAACTAATTCACTTTTTACTTACTAGAACTGAATTTATTTCTGTTATCACCTAAATGCAAAAGTCAGGTCAATATCAAAGTCAACTGATCAACAGAAGATTTACTCTTGTATTGCGTTGAGTTGTGCTTGAATGTGGCTGGAGCTAAGAAAATGATGGCACATTTGTTTATAACTGATGAATTCACAGTGTTGTTGTCGGTCAAGGATTGAAATAAGGCTTAAATTCTGACCCCCTTTGAAAAATATCATCTCGGAGTTGGGGATTTAGCTCAGTGGTAGAGCATTTGCCTAGCAAATGCAAGGCTCTGAGTTCAATCCCCAGCATACCCTCCCAAAAAAGTCATCTCATAAATAATACAGGTTATGGAATTAACTCATTTGCATTTTTATAATGATGTATTTATTAATATTATGGAGTTTATATTTTATTACTTTCTCTTTGTATTTACTTTACCTACATTTTTATAAGGAATATCCTTATTCTGTATTAATTTTATATAGGAAGTTATATACTTCTTTTGTAAAAAGAAACTTTTTGTAAGGATACATTAGTAAAAATGTAACACAGAACTACAACTGTCAATGACAGTGACATGTTGAAACATTATGTGGTTTTATATGTTAAAAATTTGATGGCTTTATCTGTGTTAATTTTCCTGTTTATTTTCTTTGAATCTTAAAACACTTGCCTCTATCCCAGCTTGCAGTACACACACACGTATACACACACACACATACACTCATGCACATGTGCACACCTATTGAGTTCTGATGATTCTGAGTAAATGAGAATACTAAAAAAGCAAGGCAGTTTAAACCTAAAAAGTTCCTTAGTATTTTGTGTTGTACTTCTTTATTATCTAGAATGAACAATTTATGGCTGATCAACATAATATAAACTTAAGAAATAGTAGAATGATTGCAGGTGATAGTCCTATTTTGCAAAATGAAACTCTTTAAACTATGTCAGAATCCCAGGAAACATGGAGCTTAATATAAAGGTGACAGCTGCATTTTCCTCTTTTCTAACCCACTTTTGCATACTACTATGATTCTTCTTCTAAAACAGAGATGTCATCATGCCCCTGGTCTTTATTAAGCCACTTCAGCTCCGTGTTTCTTAGACTTTTTAACAAGAAAAACCGATGTCCTACCTATTAGAATCACCCTGATACCTTTAAAAATAAGCACATATCTGGAATACCTCGTCAGAAAATCTGATTTTTAAGTAGGAGTAGTAAAGGTTTTTGATAGAAAGTTTGCTCTTTAATTCAGATGTGTTTTTATGTCTTATTGAAACTGAATTTTCTGTTCCTGTCTCATGTCATTCCTTCCTGTTATTTTCGTTCTAGTGTAGTCATGCCAAACACAAGTATTGCACGAACACATAGGTCTGTTTCCTACCTATATACCTTTTTATATGCAATTCCTAATGCCTGGGATACCTTTTATTTCCTTAACTTTCACCCCCTCCTCACAATTGCAGGTCTTTAATCTGTCAAACAGCTACTCATCTTTCTAGATTGTCCTTTAATGACAAAATTTCTTACTTTTCCAGGTAGAAAGTCATTTTACCTTTCTTGCTTTGCATTTTGTTTTTTTTTTTTTTTTTGTGCTGGGAATCGAACTCAAGGCGTTGTGTTTTCAAGGCAAGCATGCTAACCACTGAGCTAAATCCCCAGCCTGCATTTATATTTGATGGTGTTTTTTTAAGTGTTCCTATCTCCCATTGAACTATGAGCTCAGTGAAATCATATAATTTATGATGTTCATGCTCATGGAAATTAATGCATTGATAAATAGCTGTGGGGAAAAAGGAACACTCCTCCACTGTTGGTGGGAATGTAGACTGGTCCAGCCACTGTGGAAATCAATATGGAGATTCCTCAAAAAACTACAACTGGAGGTTCCATTTGACCCAGCTATTCCCCTACTGGGGATCTTCCCAGAAGAATTAAAATCATCATACCACAAGGACATATGCACCACCATGTTCATAGC